>JXXB01025891.1:0-15346 GCA_000956275.1 Anopheles koliensis | reverse complement strand
AGTAGGACTGTATAATCGGTGGTAAAAAAACCCTTTTGCTACGAAAAATTATGTTACACTTTACCATTATCGGCGGTAAAGCTATCGAAGTAATTTAGCACCCAAAATAGCACCTTTCCCAGTTCGCGTTTGTCATATCGTAACCGGTTGATGTCATATATTAACGGCGGAAAGCCTCTCCCATACGCATACGGTTAAGCTAAGGTGCCAACGAAAGTGTGTGAATACATAAAAAGCCCCGAGATATTGACTTATTATTTTCTAGCCTAGTTTGATAAGACGCTTTCGCTAGGTAGGCACAAGCCCCTAATGGCGTAGCGTAATCGCGTGTAGCCAAAACATACACGCGAAGCAAAGGGAGGGGGGACCCCCATACAATGAGACAAATAAACCGACTAAATAAATAGGTGGTAAATAAAACGAGCAAACGGATTGTGAAACCAACTAGCAATACCATCCGCTTCGGGTGTGATGATGATAATAGCAGCAGGAAATGGAAATAATTGGCACTGTGGCTGTGTTTGGAAAACAATTGTAGCCGGTAGCTAAATTGAAATAAATTTAAACACAGAAACAGCACGGTCGTGAGAATGTTTTTGAAACATTTTTAATTTTCTCAGGACTTAGAATTGTTTACGATCATCGAAAACTTCCAAAAGAAGCTCTATTTATTGTCTTCTGTTTTTGCAACGCTTGCCATTGGTGGTGCAAGGGAATAATGAAGAGCGGACTGACTGACTGGTGGTAATCTGCATCGTGCAAGGCGCTATCGTTTCAAACCGCAATTCGTGCCCTATCGACAGTATCAAACACACGGGTGGCACAAGAGGTGTAGAACGTTACTGGGAAAGCAGGAAAGCCTTCCACAGCACGTGAGGAGTGAACAAGCGACTAACCTTCCCACGACTTAGTACCATCAAAGCTATACGGGTTGAGGGACGGTACATTTCATCGACATCGTTTCTCCAACAACGCTCTAATCAAGCTCACCCCGTCCTCGTCATACTACACCCACACAACAAAGGTCCCGCATTTAGCAGCACATCCGGCACGGTGGCGTTTTGCCTTCCCCCGTTCAGGTGGCGAAACATGTGCACCACCACACCATGCGCCGGTTGGTGTGGCTGCCAGAGAACTTGACTCGGACGAACGGATTGCCCTGCACTTGCCGATGACGATGACGATGATGCACCCATATACTGCATCCGAGTCCAATCTCTGGTGCAAACTCATCGACCCTAGCGCATTTCGAAGCCATCGCCGCTCGTTCAGATGCGCATTGTGGTGCGCGCGCCTTGTTTCAAGCCTGAAATCTTTTGTTTGCTCGCGCTTTGAACCGTCGATTGAATGCGAGCTGCACCGTCAAATATGGGTGGTGGAATGGCTCGAGGAACGATAGGAATGAGCGACCCCAGTGACGATTGTTTCCAACGTACCCGGTGGGTGGATGCAGCTCGGGACGTTTTGAAAATGAAAAGGTCCATGCCCGGCTTTTGTGGAACAGATCGAACCGTTTCGCTTTTCATTTGCGATAGATAATAGTTTTGGAATGTGTTGGTTTTGCAATTAAAATATAAATAAAACACAACAAGAACTGAATTCAAATAGTAAAAGGGAATTTGCAAAAAAGGTGTACCATTTGTTGGATTCATGTAGAATTCTTCGTAACTTATCGTATTTACTCATTTTTTTAAATAATCTCTATAGTTTAAAAATCTATGCAACAACTACGAACTATCGAAAATAATGCAATTCCTTGTCCAGCAAAACAAGCAATTAGTTTAGATTTCTATTTCAACAAGAACACATAAAACAAATCGATAAAAAATCGTTGTATGAAATCGTTTATGATCGATTTAAAATAAAACATGGAGATTTTGACATTTTTATGATGTGAAATAATTCATGCAAAAATTCAATGCAAATGCAGAATTTGCTTTGACCTGTTTGCAGGCAAATAGATACAAAATTTGTCGAGAAAACAAAAAAGTTTTTGTGTGGTTTTACGTTACACAAGGACAATAAAAGTTATTGTTTAGTCTCAACAAAACATAAAACGTTAATTTTATTTATATTTTCGTTAATGTAATTCGAAATAACAAATTGGTTTGTGTCAGTTTTGAGTACGTCATTCCAATATTTAGAATAGCCAAAACGATTGCATGCATTTGAACACGATTTCATAGCATATAAAAATGCACATAAAAGGACGATCCAAAAAAAACCACTACGCAGCCAATTCCGCGGGTGAAAACAAACACCGCTGCTACTCTAACCGACCACCGTACGTTCGACGATACTGAAAACTAAAATCGATGATTGATTAAACCGCCCCGAACCTTGGCTGCCCTCGGTTGCCCTTTTCGATTAGCCTTCCTAAACCCCACCCCAAACCCAATCCCCGTCACTTGGATGATACTTGAAACTAGGCCGCCTTCTAAGCTGCTGCTGCTGCGTGCTTCGTTTCCAGCGTTGCCAATAGCGTTACCGCACCGGTTCCCGCTGAATTGATGAATGACGTTTTGCGGTCATTTGTCAACGCGTCTACTAGGGTTTAACGGGTACTGCAAGGAGAGCAGTCCGAAAACATGCGAATAAAACGAATTTCGAAGGACACGAACGCGAACTGTATCGAATGTATCAGCTTCGACGATGGGAGTGGTACCGTGGCGTTCGTGATAACGGACAGCGAGGTAGGAAATACACCGTATGAGACATCAGAAAATAAAAATCTAAACGGCCTAAGCCATGACGGATGGTGTCGGATTGGATGGAATGCGAAATGGCAATGAGTTTCCGATCGAAGGTAATAAATTTCAGCGTAATTAGCGTAAAAGTTTCAGTAGTTTGGCAAGCCAGCTTAAACGAATGCTAAATTTAGTCATTTTTTAAAAAATATTTTCTGATTGTTTACATAACCTGTTGATAATTAATGAATTATATTTGTCTGTTAAAAATCAATTAAAATTAATAAGGCTACACCGTAGTTGGAAAACGTATACAAATTAAAACAAGGGATGGTTTAACCTGTTTTAAAAATGTCTATAGTAGTCAATTTTTCGTTCGATACACGAAAATTGATAGAACTTTAAGATACACTTCTAATCGTCAAATTGAATCAATACAAATTTTCCCATTTTTCTTCCCCAACTATTGTCCCAAAACAGTTACCTCTAAGGGAACGTCCCAGGGTAAAAGTCATGCTAGGAATGTTCTACAAACAGACCAGTGATCTAACCATCCCCTCATTTCAATCCACAGCGATTGCTTTCCAAAAAGAATACCCATGTGGCGCACGAAATGACCAACACCCCGCTCGGCTTCTCCACACGCCGACGATCGCGACTTACCGTTGGTGCTGAAGTGTGATCGCTTGGAGGTGCCGTCGTCCGTACCATCGTCCAGGGGTCGCTTGCGCGAATCGCCCAGTTCCGGGCTCGGGCAGGTCGTATCCATGGCGGCATCGGCGGCCATGATGCTGTTGTTGTTGTTGTTGTTGATAATATTTAGCACCTTATCGCAGACCACGTTGCCGGAGACTACTGCTGCTGCTGCTGCCTCCATCACCGCCAACGCCTCCGCCGCCGTTGTCGTACCGTGCTCCACCGTGATCGCGTGTAATACCACCTGACGTTAGAGCGAGAGAGCGATGGACGTGGGGAGGTGATCCGCACTTGAAGTCCTCCTACAGGATCGCACAATTACACAAACACACGCACACACAACGAGCACAACCAGCTTCGCTATTTTTCACGCAACTCGGGATTACGATGCTCGGGTGGGTTGGTAAATTCAAAATTTAATCTTCAAATCTTCTTCATTTGCCATAAAAATAAAAACATCGACATACAAGCACTTTTCACTTTTTTGCACTTTGGGTTGTTGCCGCTTGCACTTGATTTTACTGCACACACTAGATCACGTCACACCGCGTCAAAGTGTGTGTTGGTGTGTTTGTCACACCGTTGGGAGGGGGCGAAACATAAAACGCGCACACCGCACGAAGATTGCGGTAAACAAAAAAAAAACAGTGTAAAAACCGGGATTGAACAAATGAGCGAAACAAATAAACCGCGCACACAGCCACACGTACGAACACACGCGCGTACACACACACACTCGCGCACACGGGACAAATCAACTGCACGACATCGGAAGCGGCTGGCTGGGATGGTTGTGAATTGGCCGATGGGTGCGAATGATGCAGCTTCCGGCAGGTTCGGACGAGTGCACAGTCCGAGTGGCAAAGGGAGCGAGCGACTTTCGTTCTCACTTCTCAGCCGACACTATCACTTTTGGCGTTTGCTTTACCTCCACCTTGCTGCTCCTGTGAGAAAGAGAAGGCGATAGAGAACAAATAAAACGATTAAATTCACGATTCGGAAGGAACAGGATGAGTTCTGCGCGAACGACGACGAACAGTCCGCCAATCGGCTTATCAGCAGCCGACGGTAGTTCACTAGCGTACGATCGTGTTCGCGCCGTCTCACTCTCACACGACACGGCTTGGGCTTATCATCTCATCCCGGCGGACCGAGAATATTCCGCTGATAGCGCAGCAGACTGAGTCCACAAGGCAAGCGTGCCTCAAACAGACAGACACGAACACACAGGTTTTCATGGATAGCTCTTATCACGTACCGAAACGCGCACACGCCCACAGAGACAAACGCAAACCGCTGCGCTATATCAGCGCACGCATCGTTCGTGAAGTGCGGCATGGCGTGTTATAATAAGAACAACCCCTATAAATATAAAAACAATATTGGTACATAATATCTTGCCCTACGGCCGGGCGCTACTTGATCGCACTCTACCGTGCATGCGTGTGTGTGTGTGTGTGTGTGTGCGTGTGTGTGTGTGTGTGTGTGTGCGCGGTTCACTGCATACTGGGGTGGGTAAAAATAATCGCTCTAAACTTACAGTACAATCGGGGTAAATACTCGGTTCGTTCATCTGCCATTGTTTCATTCGAAGGTACGGTACGGTAGACCCTCGCTTATCGTGTGCTTAGGGGGTGCTTTTTTGCCCACACACACACACACATGCACAAGCCCAGCATCCAACGGAGCTGGTAACAGTGTGATCATATGTGTCTTTGCATGATCAGACATGCTTTATTTTTGTCATGACCGCATGAAATTGAATGTATTTTTTAAAATGCTTAAAATGTTTTCATTGCTTTTTTCATTTGTATTTTTTAGATGTTTTTATTGGAACGGAATTCACTGCTCACTATTCAAAGAAAAAGCGATCAAATGATCTACCATTACATTTATCCTTATAATAACATCGTGCATGAAGTTCATTACGCCTATATTTTTTAAACGTAAAGTTTTCATTTTTGCCGATTATAAAAAAAAAATGTGGTATATTTAGTTAAATCGTCATTTTCAAAAGTGAAGATAATATTTTTAGTGTTAATTTAATTAAATAATAATAATGCCTGAAATGTTTTTCTCGGATTTGCGATTACTCCACGTAAATCGAGTCTTTTAACAAAACCATATCAAACATCAAGCCCTTCAATCAAATTTGAATGCGGACACTTTAGGAATAGAAGTTTTTATCAGTAAAAGATACTTTAGTAGTGATATTTTTTGGGCGTTGATTTTGTTTTATAAATTGACCAATTTTGTGTCTTTCGGTTGATACACACTCCGCGATGAAGTTACAGGCAGTTTAAAATTCTAACTTTGAAGGGTTGTAGCATAAAAATTAATAGTAATTAATAAGTAAGTAATGGTAATTCTGTAAACGTAATTCAAACGCTCGAAATGATATTTCTAAAACTCAAAAAGTCACTCAATGCGCAAAGAACATTTTCGAGTGTTATCATACTCTCAGCTTGCATGTTGCTTATCCCTCTTTAGGTTTACGTATTTTATAATTACAAAAACCTTTCCCGATTATTTTCTGTAACCTTAATCCACACATTTAAATCAAAGTAATTTTTGTATTGGAATATCCTATCATAATTGAAGATTATTCTCCCCCGTGTGCATACACTGTGTGTATGTGTTGTTTGGCCGCGACAGAGGTCAAACATGTCAGTTTGATTACTGCATCCAGCTGCAAATTTGTATCGCAGCTGCTTGTTAAATGCGTGCTTTGAGGCTGTGTCGTTCAATTACTTTAATACCTTTTTCCTTTCGCAGCCTATAATTAATTAGTATTTGTATAAAAATAAAGATAAAATAAAACAAAATACTTAAAACTTCTCAAAACAATAAAATACCGTTTCTCAGAATTCCAACCAAATTTGATATCTTGTTTACAATTTATAATCCTATCATGCAGCTCATTACAGCACCATCAGAAGAGCCTGATTCGTTATTAATTATAGCAACCCGATTGCATGGCAAACAGAACATTGCTCGTTAACCAAAGAAACGCTCATCAGTCAATAATTAATTCCAACACGGCGATCAGCAACCGAAAAATAAACACTCTCGCCAGATCGCGACGGTTTATAACCTCTCCAGGGGAGGATAAACTAGTTATTATACAAGTGATGATCTGTTTTCATTTCCCGTGGCGTGGCGAGAATTAATGTTTGCCATCGTTCTCCAAAAATAAAACAAAAAAAAGAACGTTTTTTCGTCCTTAACACCGCCTGATAAGAAGCGCGGCGCCCCATCACACCCCCTCTGGGCCGGTGAGAGCGCTGCGCCTGCCCCTGCCACTGCTCACCACTCACTCACTCTCACCAGCAGCGCACGCGAGCGGATTCTCACATTTCCGTGAAGGATACGTTTTTTATTCGCCTGCTACAAGAAAAGGAGAGTATTTTTCCGAATACTTTCAAATACGTTTATAACATTTTTTCTTAATGTAAAAATACAACATTAAACTGTTTCATAAAGCACAAAATAAAGCTGTTTTTTCGCTCTAGTGAGAGTGCGAGTGAGCGAGATGACGAGAGAACTGCATGCTGCAAGATACCAGCTGACGAAAAAAAAAACGCACATTGGTCGTATTTTGCACACTAGGAAAACTTCGCACGCAAAAAAAAAACACTACTAGCACACAGACACAGATTTCGCGCTGGTGGATAATAGGTGTGATAATTGTTGCATACAGCGCGTGTACCGCTCACACTTCACTTCCTTTTACGCCATTTTCGGAAGTACGGCGGTGGGCGCCCGTAAATTGTTGTTATGACTTCTTTTCGGAGTCACGAGCCTCCTTCCCCTCCCCACCTCACACACATACATTGTGGTGTTGCAAAATCTGTTGTTTTCGATCACGCGTTTCAACACAACTTCGCTCACATCTATACACACACACACAATTAGGCACAGGTGGTCCCAAAGAAGCAACCAGATTTTGACCTCTTATTGTCGCACACACACTTACACACCCCGACGCAAAAAGTTGCTCCCCGCGGTCCGTGGCACAGAGGAAACAAACAACACAGGAATTTATTGTTTTGTGAGCTCACGTTGCAAACGCAGGTGGGCTAGCTGGCTGGTTTATGGTGTGGCTGTTGTTCTCGAAGCTGCTCCACACTACTGGCGTATGCGAGCGCCACCTACTCTGCACCCCGAAACACGAGAGAACACGACGGGCTCACGACGATGACGACGGCTCACCACGACGGCTCACTGCTTGTTGTGAGCGGGAGGCTTGATTGGAAAAACCAAATCCGCGTCGTCCCCAGGGCAGTGTGTGAACGAACAGGCAGCAACAACAACGAAACAAATCAGCACACACGCACATACACGAGTCGTGCAAAAGATGAAGAAGCCTGCTCTGATGGTGTGTTTGGTTGGCCGCGTGTGTGTTCGTTCTCCTCTCACACGAGAGAGAATCGTGCGAAAACAAGAGCTGCTGCTGGGGCTGCTGACTCTCCACCGAGTCGAGAAAAAGATGGGGAAACAGGGTTTTTGTTTCTTTCCCTCTCGCTCTCTCTCAAACACACAATGCGGGGGGGAGCAAAACATGACAACGTTCTTCTGTATCGTGCTCTCTCTATTGCGCTAGTGGTTTCACATGGGGTGGAATATTGGTGGAGCGTCTCACCACACACATGAGCGCACACACGTACACACACACGCACGCACGACTTCAGACAGGTTCGTCCCCGCGAGCCGATGTGATGATATGCGTTCGCGACCCGGGCACGATGATTGCGCAAGTCGCGCGCGAGGCGAAAACGGTAGCGCGGGAAGATGACGTCACTTGGTGCTCGTGTTTGGTTGGCCGGAAAGGGAGAGTGGCGGAGGGTGTAGCGGCACGCACACATACGCCCACCGCGCGGGGTCATAACACACGCATATACACAGCGCTTATCTTTGACGGAAGCGAGAGGACGGGGAAAAAAATCGCACTACACCACGCGGGTGAGGTAGAGGTGTGAGAAGAGGTTTCTCACGCTTTGCTCACCATCTTTGCTCACTGATTCATTCACAATAATCTCTGCCACTGCTGGGGCTCACAATGTGGGTCGATTGTGTATGCTGAGCCCCAGGTATGTGCGTGTGAGTGTATATGTGTGTAGGAACGGAACGAGAATGTTACGAGCAGGCGGGCACGGTTGTGAAGGGAGGGCGGATGGTGAAGCTATTTCAATTTCGATCGATTCCCTCTCGACCGAAGCTAACCGTGGGCACACTGATAACGCACACACACATTTTCGTGATCCCGCGTGCCGCCCTTTCATTCACGAAGAACGATGAATGCTTTCGCACGAAACGTACCGTCACTTGCTGGCCCAAGTATGAAAAGAGCCAGAAAAAATTCACAGAAACCCCTTTTGCCGTGGTGCGTAATCTCATACGATTCCTCAAAAAACCACCGGTATTTCATGTGCAAACAGTGCACAACCATCGGTTGCTGGTCGAAACGTACCACCAGATTTTTATGTCACTAGAAGAGCACTCTGAACATTTCTAAACTTTTTCACTTCAATTTTCAGGTGTTGCATTCAGGTATCCGAATTCCAATGTACTAATCGATTGAATCACATCTAAAAATATGAAAATTCAACACTGCCATAGGGCAGAACGTACGAACTTTTTGAAAAATTCCTCAACTCCGGCAGCGCAGCGCACAGGCACACGTCCTTCTTCTTCGACTTTTTTTTCTTTTTGTTTTCGAAGAAGAACAGCAACAACAAACAACAACAAATAACAAAAGGCAACTGTCAAGGGAGTCCGATTTGACAGTGCGGCGTAGTCTAGCCTCCACTGTTACACACTTGCGGTCAAATGGATCAAATGGCACATCGATGAAAATCTAGGTGCCAAATGACACCTGTAAGATTGCGTTGGCCAATCGGGCGATTTGGATGAAATTTTTGATAAATAAACGCCTCAACTATAAATAAATTTTTATAATGCGTTATGGTAGAGGTGTTTTTTTAGCGTGCGGGGATTTTCAATATGTTTTATATGAGTAATCAACGAGAAAAAATCGTGTTATTTGTTCAAAATGAGTAAGAAAATGCAGAATAAAAAAGTATTAAAAGTAAAAAAACGCAAATATAAAATCACCTGCCCGTAGTGCCACTCGTTTTTGCCCATTATGGAGCAGATTTGAATAGTGTCAATTTTACCCTCACTAGACCATTAGTGTATAAAATTACGATTCGTTCTGATCGTTTCATAAATCAGAATCCGAATAATGTCTGGGATAAAAAGATTAAGAAAATAAGAAATGAGATCTTCGTCTTCATTCAAATAAATATGCTTCATCAAAAATCGAATTCATTTTCGGCTAATTACATTTTACATTAAATGTAAGATATTATTCACGAAAGATCTCCGCGTTCCGTCCGTAGAATCTTCGCGTGAAACATTGGCAAATTTCGCCAAGCGTGCCACTAAACAATCATGTCGGCAACGTTTGATGGCGCTAAAAGCTTTAATCGTGTGCGATCATTTTCCGTTTACGCTGCCGGAAGATCTCACCCTACCGGATGATCGTGTGAAGCATGTGCCCCACACCACGGAATTCCCTTTTCCTTCAACGGTTGTTACGCGAAAGTGAAGGTTAGGCGATGGCGAAGATGCACGCTTGATAATCGAAAGCACACCGGCTGCATGCAACCGACCGTTTCATCTCGAAGAGGGGGAGATTAAGGGAGTTAGTTAAACCCCCGCGATGAGCGCCGGGGTTCAAGATGAGCGCGATCCATTGTGTGCGATACGGAGGAAACAGATTGATGATGCTGGCACGATTTGAAGGGCAAACGAACCTTGCGAGTCGTGCGCGACTCATCAGCAACTGGTGGCCTTAAAGCCGGCGGAGTAACCGCACACACCGCATGTTATGATGTAATGACACGTTAGGTTGGTTTCTGCAAAGATCAGGTGATCTTGCCGACGGTTTTCGTCGTGGCATCGGCTAGACTGTTACTCCGACGATAATGAGGCTGATGGGAACCCCGTTTATCAGCAACCTTCAATAAAACAGCGGGCAGAAGATAAGCAATAGCGCACCGAATGGACCGAATCGCTAAGAAGGCAACTAGATCGGCAATCAATTTCAACGTGTGTTGACAGCGATTGATTGTTTCTTTTTTTTTTTGGTTCAAGCTGACCACCTGATTGCATAAGCCAACCCGGTTGCGGTTGTTGACAATTGTTTCGCGCTTCATCATGAAGCCTTTCTGCTTCTGCACCTTCTTTTCACACCTTCCACGATACGATAAGTCAAAACCGCACCGGCACGTGGAGCGATGAGCACGTTTATGAACGCCGTTTTGAACGCTAGGCTTCCTTCATCAATTCCTGCACACGAACCATAGTTTCCGTAGCGAATGTCGTGGAGTTTTGTTGGTTAGAATAGCATCTGCACCAACACTGCAACCGGCACGATCCAAACACACCTCACCTTTAGGTGAGGTGCTTTAAAGCAATTTCGGAACATTATCTAATGGCGTCATAAGAGTCAACCCAACCGCTCAGCTTTCCCATTTCCGATCGCCAGGCGGGTCCTCATGTTGGTCATGGTCGATGTTTAAGCCTTCCGAAACCGAACCGAGCAACCGAAAACGTGATCCAACACGTGGTACGATGAGCAGCGCGAAGTTCGTAAGCGGATGTCTAATATGGAGGAGACCTTCGCGTTCGCGTTTGCGGGAAGTAAACGATAAAAAAAAAAAACAAACGCGTATTGCGAGGTCGTACGCCGTCGATTACGAATCGATTGGTCGCGGAGTACGAGTCCTCCATTGTGCGCAGCTTAATTCGTTAGGTCTCTTGTTCGAGGTTCCTAAGTCCCAAGGCTTTCGAAACATTGGCAAGAAGCGAACCAACCAGGATCATTACATTCTTGCGCTCCTCGGACACATTACACGCCTATTTCACTTTTCAAGAGCTCCGAGATTCTGCCCATACTTTTTTCCTGTGTCATTTACATCGTAGCAACCATCGCCTAAACGACCGTCAATGGGACGAATGACTGATTGATGGTACGGTGCCAAAAATTCGGAGTTAAACGGACCCAGTCTTCTGCGTCTCCGACGAAGCACTCGATCGTGGTTTGTGTCGCCCTCGCACCTCACACCCGTCCCCTGCGTACGATTCATTGATCGTTCGCACAACGTCACGAACGTGGTCAAATTTCGGTCACTGAGCACACGCATTATGTCGGCTCACGCCGCCGTAATCATCGTTACAACGGCAGCAACTGAGCCGTGCCGTGGGTGGCTGCAATGCAGGCGACATAAAGTCAAACTTTCACTAGCCCTTTAGCGCAATAAATGCGTTGTTTAAAGCTGAGATGGGCGATAAGGGTGTGTGATAAGCAATGCGCTTTCTGTTGGTGTTTATTTTTCCGGCCGCTGTTATCTGGGTTGCGTTCCTTTCCACCAGTTTTGTGACCACGTGTTTGGTTTGGTTTACTTTCTTTCATGATTCGAACAGAGCTATAGTGCACCAAACGCTGTATCGGGCACTTCAAAATCCATTTCGAGGTGTCCGAAATAGCGTTAAAGCCACTGTGGATGTGGAGACATTTTCCCTTATAATTTTGAGAATGTGGATTAAGTTTTGACCACTGTTGCTCAATTTCGAACCCCTTTTAACCCCGCACAGGTTCCCGGGGAAGATACTGATCCGTTGCCGTATCGATGGCAGCTCGCTGTTTTTCCATTCCCGACGGCGGTGGTGGCGTTGGCGGCCGGTACGCGTGACGTACTCTCTTAGCTCACCTGGCGGTGGCAGAAAATAAACCACTCCTGCTGTACCGGGACGGCATCCCGGCACGTCAGAAGATTCATCCACGCGACCGTTCCCGTGCGAGCTACGAGGTGCTCGCGGATCATGGTGCAGGGGCTCGTTTTTGTCGGCGAAAACACACGGTCGGTTTTCGCGCTCTTGCCCAACACTTTTGAGCAATCCGTCCACAAAACGTGTCCATGTGTTTGTCTTTAACGGTCGGGGTGGCTATCGTTGTTGGGGTTGGCTTGTTGGTCGGTTGGTTGGGCGGATGGTTGGTTTGGGTTGTTTATTTTTAGCACCCTCCCAGCGGCGCACTGTATGCTCAGCTGACCTGGGAGGAGAAGGTGTTGGTCAGCACGTTGGGGTCCCAACGTGGACAACGTGGTGAATCACTCTGGGTTGGTCTCGTACCAACCCCCTAGCGAAGCAGCGACGGTGACCAACGCCAACCAACCTTTCAAGAAGCCGTCGTTGTTAATGTTCTTATTGTCTTTCCGAAAACTACCAGCGTGGAAGGAACATGTTGTTTGCGACGGCAGCGTTGTGTTGTTTTCAATGCTGCAATAAGAGCGAAATGATACATGATTAATCATGGTTACGCTTCAGGGTACTCGTTCCATCGAAGACAAAGTCGTGTTTTAAAAGAGGTGAAAATAAACGTCGATTTGTAATATTAGAACGTAACGTACGTAAGTTTTCGAAAATTAAATGTGATATCTTTCATGCTACGAGAGTTGGGATTACTTGGATCATATCAAAAGAATATTATGAATTGTATTATCTAATAATGCTACTAAAATGAAATTTAAATGACAACAAGATTTCAAGTTTATTTTTGTACAATTCTTCTCATTTGCACCTCGCAGGAACTATTCCAATTTTTATTAAAATCTCGTTTTCAATAGGGTAGAAATATTTTCTTCGATATTTTCCTTCGCCAATTCTGAAAAGAATCGGAGGGTGTAGAAGAAATTGTTGAAATAGATAGCAAACTAATTACATTAAAATGTACCCACGTATGATAATATTGGCTCTTTGGTCGTTGTCTTTGATAAAGGTGAATGCACCGTTCAATAGAGAAATGGTCAAAGCCATCAACAATCTTAAAATTTAGATTATTTTTCATTGCCTCCATTTTCAAATGCGAAAACAATGGATTGATTTATATTTTTGATTTAGATGAAAAAAGGTTGGAAACCCCTTAAATAAGTAATCATGAAAAAGTGGGCAAAAAAAGGTGATCAATAGAGATATGAACGAAATTGTAATTCCATATTGTATGATTTTCACATTTATAGCTTATGGTTGATATTCTTTTACTTAAAAGAAACATAATTTTCAAAAAAAATTGTCCGAAGGGGACAGTAAAATAAAATTTACCTCCTTCAAATCATGAGCGAATTGCAACTGCTTAATTAACAAACTACCAACCACTAGCAGATTGATAAATGATTGGCTAGTTTAATTATGCAAATAATGTATCCCACCGCGGTGCGTGACCATCAATCCAACGCAACGACGTCGAAGCAATTGCAATCGCAAACGTTTGCGTGCAGATCGCTACTGTAGTGGTCTGTGGGGTTTTTTAAATCGTAAAAATGTTTCCAACTGTATGTTGTTGTCCGCAGCGCCCCAAAATCGAGCTAGTACACCCGGTGGAGCGCTTTGAACAATTCACACGTAAGCGCCTCCGTGTGCTCCCGTTCCGAAAGCCTAAAAGGGGCTTTTTAAAACGTATGTTTTAATCCCCCCGTCGATGCAGTTGGATTTGATGCGATAGAAGAGAAGAAAAAACAAACGCCCAGAACGACAAACCGAAAAGAAAGGAAAATAAAAATCGAACCAAAACGTCAAACGCGCTGAAAAATTCTCAGCATGCGTTGCTGTTGCCGAGGAGGAGCGAGGCACGAGTAATGATGCCTCACACCGCGCCCTCTCGTCGTTTAAGCGTCAAGAGCGCATTTTGATTGCAACCAGTCACGAAACATAATTTGAATTTCATGTCCGCCAGCTGTCGAACGGTGGGTTGACGTAGCGTGGCGTGAGGAGAGGAAGGGGAAGGGGAGGGTCAGGCTAGATAGGCTTCAGCTGACCGACGGTAGAACGGAGAAACACACACCGGAACTTCGGGACGACCGGATAGATCCGGAAGGTCATCCGGCGGCGGTTGGTTCAGAGAGCACGACGCACGACGATCGATTGGTTTATATTTATGCCACCTTTTCGTTTCCCGCTTCCCCGCTTGCCCGGAATAAATTGTTTCGAAATATTTCGGACCGCGGACCACCCCGCCTCAAGGGCCCATTCCATTTCCGAGCCGAGCCCACGCCAAAACACGTGCCAAGCGAGACCTATCTCAAGCCGATATTGGATGGCTATCGAGTGATGGGCGAGGACCGATAAACCACGCGTACCGTGCCCGGCTATTTGGGTCAAACTATTCGGGCCCGGGCCCGGTCACGCCACTCCAAAAACGCTCCACTTCCGGTCCGGCTCCACACCCGCGTTGATGATGAGGCTTCATAAATTTTGCATTTCCCAGCCCGAAGCAATGACCAACGCTGGGACTGGGCGCTCCCAGCTTTATTTTTATTAGTCCCTTCGTTCGTTCGTAATGTGTGCGGCGTGAAGCCGTGTCCGTCAGCGAGCGGACGTCGTGTTTCTGGGTTTGCACCACCGGCGCTCGCCGATGCAATCGAGGATCATAAATAGTGGCGTTGTTGAAGCGATAAGCGCCGGCCCGTCCGGCGGCCATATGAGTCGGTCCCGGTTGGTTCGGTGCTGGTGTCTTCCCCAGTGACGCGAACAACGGCTTTTACCTCGCATCAGGAACGTAAGAATGATAAGCAGTTCACCCTCGAAATACGCGTCCCGAAATCAGCCCCCGATAAGATAAGGGATGTCCGCGCTTTCCCTTGCGTGCGAGCATTTGAATACAGGATCCTTCCCGCGTACTGCTGCGATGCAGCTAATCAAACACACATACACACACACAGCGCTATCGATATCGATGTTTGCGTTCGAAATGTTCTGTTGACGTGTCCGTCACCGTGGGAAGGAAGCGACCGATTTGAACAGCGCACGGTTTCGAAGGTTTCGCAGCGACACCGAGCAGCTGGTGATTGACAAGGATTGTGAGGGTAGGGAAGTGGATGCGGGAGGAACATCTTCATCGC
>JXXB01025889.1:0-17619 GCA_000956275.1 Anopheles koliensis | reverse complement strand
TATCTTTCGGACTCAGCTGTAGAAGAGAAACAAAACAAGCTGCTTAATAGTTGTAGGTGTATAATATGTATTCAGATACCAGAACGTATGTCTTTTGACAACCACCGCACCACAACATACCAACCACCCATACCACTCCATAAATCAAACGTTTCATGTGCTTAGTTTACACGCCGCCACTTTAAACTCTTCTATAGACTTTCACAACCCACGGAAGCCCGATGGTTGTGGTGTTTCCCTTGCGCCAGGGAGCAGTATTTGCACGTGTGCATGAAAGAAACCGAGGAAAACACCTTCTCTATCCTACACTTGCGCTGAAAAGCTTTCCCTTGCATGTTTTACTACACCTCGAAGGAACTGCTAGCTGGGATAAATGTTTGCAAAAGCCCTACTTTGTTACGCCCTTCTGTAGATTTCAGATGTGCGATTGGTATTGTTTTACTCTAGAAGTGATGGTAGCTCACGGTCACGATTTATTCACCTCGCAATTCGGTGATGTGCGCCGTACTACCAGGCTCTTGCTTTATATGACGATGATTTTTAAGTATCTTTGCTCGCTATCCATACCATTCTCTGCTTAAAATATGCTACAGCTTCATTTGACGTCGCAAAAAAACTTTCTTTACATTCTTCTTCAACGGTTTTGGCGTATGGTAGAGGATTGTTTCTTACATTTTGAAAGAATGTATGGTATTTATGTTTCAGTTTATTGATAGATCTCTTGCTAATGAGCTACGCACTTATGTTCGATTTATTTCACCACGATCCATGTGCTTTCCCGCGTTCTTTGCCGAAGTGGCGGCTGCTTTGTTAAGCGTGTTGTGTCGGCATTTCTATACTTTACATACAGTGACGATAAAAATAGTACGACCACTGACGAAACCGAAGAGGCATTTCGATTGATCTGCGTCTAGAAAACGGTGCCCCGATTTAGTGGTCAGATCAGAGGTTATACTACAGTTGAGTTGATATTAGTGGACACCACAAAGGCATACAAAATTTGAAAGTGATCATATCATTTTTACCGCCACGGTGCGCTATCGCAGGAGTGTGTGTGTGTTGATCGATCAAACCAGCGAGATTGATCGCTTCCATCTTCATCACCTGATCCACAAACACACGTTGCCTATGTTTATCTCACGGTTTGTTGAAAAGAAACCGAGTCTAGCAATGTTTGAATATTTAATAGCCTATCCGTAATATGTAAGATCTCTGGACTGGGGGTTACACTATTTCGACAAAAAGTTTAAATGAAATCAGCAACTACTGGGGATACTTTGTGTTGTAACATAGTAGCTAGACTTGTCGAATTAATGCTACTCGATTCACGCTACTTAAAGCACTATCGCAAGCGCGAAACGAAAGGAAAACGTAGAGCTTATCCACAAAACAGGTGTAAGTGTGGTCGGTGGTAAAACTCATAACAGAAACGAGCACCGGCAGCAGCCTGGGGAAATAGCAACAAACTGCTCTGTCTGCTGGTGCTAAAGGAAAGGAACGTCCATATTGGAGCGTAAGGAAGGACGGACAATTGGGATGCTGGGAATATAGAGAGGATATATGAATGAGACTTCTGTTGTTATATGTCCTAACATGCTGTCGTCTGTCTGTATCTCCCTTAGTTTGGCCCTAACAATCTCACTGTTCTGCTCCTACCTAGTTTGTCCCTACACGAATACGCCTAGCATTTGTTCCTTTTGTTGTAAGTTTACGCAAACACTCAATATCGCACACACTCAGCACTCACTCACACACACTCATACATTCGCTGCAATACATTTACTTAAACAATTTACACGATTGTTGAACGTTGCTTATGTTTTGTTTTGTTAGTGTGTGTATGTGTGTTTGTTTTCTTCCACTATCACAACAGATTGTTTACTAGTCAGAGTGTATGAACAGTAGATTGAATAAAGCTTCTAAAGAGTAAGAAGAAGAAGGATGCATGGATTTTATGAATAGAGTATCGAAAAACTTGTTTTAAAAACAGATTGGTATTTGATAATGTAATCACAACAAAGACAGACTAACGGCAATTCATGCTCAATTAATATGCACTACTTAATAGCACCTTTTCGCATTTTGCTTCTCTGTTAATATGATTTGACGAACGAAATTTGATTTCATGTTTAACTTAGTTAAAATTGCTCTTAATGATGCACAAAACCGAAATTATTTGGCTTTCAACCATTATAACGACACAGGAGGATAATATGATAACAAATGTGATAAATGTCAATATTTTGAAGTTGATTGGAAAATAAAGCTATTAAAATTTTATCAGTGGCTCTTCCGCTTCTTACATACGAATATTCAAGCAAAATGTTTGCGGTTTGTGTTCTAGCATAAACACGTATACGACGGATTTCAGCTACTAAACGACTGCACAACTAAACCAATATGAGTACACACAGTTTGAGTTCTACCTCACACGTGGAGGAGGAAGGACAACAGAAGGTATTTCATAAGTTAACAACTACTCACAGCTGCACACGGCGCAGAGGTTTTGGTTTTTGGCCCTATTAGTTTGCAAACAATCTCCTATACACCTTTTTAGTTAGCTTTGTGTTCCCTATCTTGATTTCCTTTGAACGGCATTTGTTGGTCTTATCTGACCCCCTACTACCCTACTATACCCTATCACTTTTCTCCGGTACCCTAACACATAGCAAACGCAGATTTCCCTACTAAATAACCCTAGCACCCTATCGCTTCCTGCAAAAAACAACCCGGACGAGGACGAAAACCGCGCGGAAATACGATCACGAGATAATACGATTTAATACGAACGCGACGACGACGACGACGACGGCGACGGAAAACGATCACGAGACGACGAATACGACGACGAGAGTTACGCGAGTTTGACCCGGAATACACTTCTTAACGATCCTTAACATACGCGACGCGGCGACGAGAGATTACTTTACAATTATTTCTGCGTGTATTTGTGTGCTTGATGAGGAACGATGACCCGATATACAGATTCAGATTAGTTTTAAGTTGCTTGTTTTGTTGCTAAGTAGTTTGGCAGGCGGGATTTCTTCGATTGTTCTACTGTTTTGTTTTCAACATTCATTTATCGTTTGTCTTTTGTGATTATTTTATAGTTTTACCACTGAAAGGAAATGACTGATTTTTTCCGCAATTGTTAGAAATTTTATCAGAAGCTAATCACCAGTATTGAAAATTGTAAATGAAAACTGTTTTACATACTTATTGGTACACAGTGACGGACACCATAATAAGATCTCTTTATATGAACGAATTAATTCTTGTAAAAAAATTAAAATACTATAATTTATTATTGAAAAACCAATACAATTAACGTAGCTATGCAAGAACTTGTTTGTTTTAAATTTTCTTCGTAAGGTGATCTTATCAATTGGGCCGTCACTGTACAACAAAACACTGACATGTGATTTTGTTTTTACCCCTTAAGTTAAACATTAGCGCCCGGTAGAGCTTGCCCTCTTTCTTCCTTCCTTTGAACAATCCTGCACAGCCCTCATTTCATTCTATAACTCCTGCAATGGTGCCGTCTACTTACAGTACACTATATTATTACATTCTACGGTACAGAGGGGGTTTTGTTTGGCTTTGTTTCGAACTTTGCAAGGACTACTACTACTCAGATTGCAATAAATGAAGTTTATTTGTTTGTTGAGTGAATAATTAAAAACTATGCATGCAACACGACGACCCCATCGAAGCAATAATAACAAGCTTTAATTAGAATGGGATGGCCAAAAAAAACTTTGTGACACGAAACTAAAAACACTGACGGCTTTTCAAATGATTCATATTCTCATAATGTACACCGAATATGAGGTAGCACACGAGAACAGGACACTGCGCAACGCTAATAGTAAACTGTACATAAAACACTCAAGCCAGAGACTACAACGAGGATCGGTAAATGATCAATGGAATTCAATTGGCATAGGAAAGTTTATAGCGTGGTTAAAAAAAGTGTGCTTCATAAAGAAACACATACTTGTCTTAAACAGAGATTTTAATGTTACAAAAATTTTCAGTTCATTCGCATTTTGATGTGCATCCTCATCGGTAACTATGTATAAAACTAACCAAATCGGAACTATTTTCAAAGCAATATCAAAGCGTTGGTGCTGTA
The DNA here is from genome assembly GCA_000956275.1 of Anopheles koliensis. Taxonomy (NCBI): domain Eukaryota; kingdom Metazoa; phylum Arthropoda; class Insecta; order Diptera; family Culicidae; genus Anopheles; species Anopheles koliensis. The sequence continues at coordinate 13,484 of JXXB01025889.1, read as the reverse complement.
CAGATTACATACCTTTGGGCACACATTTAGTCAACACTTCCGGTCGCCTTAAAATAGTTAAAATTTACTGTCAAGTATTGGCCTGATTTGGATAAAATTTATAATCCCATCCCTATCAACCAAAGTAAAATCACGTTGAAGTGGAAAACAAAATCTTTATCTAATGTCAATGTTATTAGACAGTCGGAGCAATAAGCTAATATAAAATATGACTTTCGTAGAGAAAAGCGCAATTCAATAGTTCTAACCGAATTTGGTTGATTGAAATCATTTGACCGTTAGTATAAATTTGCCCAAGAGTATGTAATATGTACGGCACTTTGTCCTACTAACGCTTTGTACCTGTCCATTTTTGTTAACAAAGTCTACCAAAGAAATGTCGAGTTTATCCAGCGTTTTCTTTATCTAGTGGTTCTGTACAGTGTGTGTCTTGAAAGAAGTTCTGCAGTTTATATGTATGCCTTTGCATCGAAAATATGTTTTAGGTTGCTGTTCAGTCTTTTTGAGTTTCGTTACAACGTTAAGACATTTGTGATTGCTGCAAAAAAAAATCGTTCACATTTTTTCCACTACTTTGTTTAGCTTTAGTGTGTTCTTTTCCCTACAATTTTTATAAGGCCCTCGACATCTCGTGTTTTGTTGTTTTGCTTGAATTACTTTCATTTGCTAAAGAGTAAAGTTCCTGCATTAGTAGAATGGTATTAGGTTGTTGCTTTAGAATACTTGTTATTATTATGCTATTGACGCTGTTGTCTTGTGTTGTTTGTGGCTATATGCCTCAGCTTTTCGGTGATTTTTAACATTTTACCAGGTTATTTTGTGAATTCCTATCCAGTCTCCTAGATTCGTCTATATAGCTTCTTTCGGTAGCGGTAATAAATAATATCTCACTATTCTAATGGCACACGGTTCTAAATAATCCCTTCCCTATTATCTATACACTGCTAGTGCACCTTTTGAGTTTAGTTGAGTCTCTTTGCGGCGGCCAAAAATGGCTTGCTTTCTACTACACGACTTCTGCAAGGATTGAGTTTGTGCAAATCTATAACATAAAACCAGTCAGTCAGTCAGTCCCTAGTATCCTGGTAGAGAATGTTTCAGCCTTAAATCCTTCCAATCAGTAAATTGATTTTCCCCACATTCCAGTAATTACGAGATATAACGAACAAATTACAAAAAAAAACAACACAACACATTTCACAGTAAAGACTGAACGAGCGCTTTGGAATCTGGGTAGTATGTATGCAAATCTTCACCGATCTGGACAGAAAAATAGTTCTATCTCCGCTTGTCATCGTTCGCTGATGAACCAGACTACCAACTAGGTAAAGTGTATAGAATTTCAACAAAAGAAATAATATAAATCATCCCGTTCGCAACGAATAATACAACGTTCTCACACACAAACACGCTTTTGGTTCCATTTTGTACCGCACGAACGCGAGAATAGCGCGACACGAATAACGAACGACCGATTTGCTTGTAACGCGCGACGCGACCCGAACCGACCCGACGATTTTAACGCGAACCCGAATATACGACATTCGACGAACCGCGACGATCGCGAAAATTGCGCTTATCTATGCTGCCTTAAGGTCCCTACTAACATACGTATTGGATTCTGTACCTAATTGTAATATCACCTCTTTTTTGATGCCCTGTGTGTTTTATATTATTTGTATTCTTACCTTCAACTTCGAACATAAGAAAAAAAACATTTACCCTACAGTTTCGACAGTTTCTACAGTACGCGAGAAGAAGCCTTGCCTCGTGCTGAAGCGGCAATGGAGAATTGAACGTTTCTTATTAAAGCTTTCACGGTAGTAGAAACCGAAAACTGTAGTGAGCACCGGTAGGATTGCCTCTGACACGCGAAACTACATAAATTAAGCACCCATCGCTTTTGCGGTTTTCACTCGTTGAACACACCCATACACTCAATCATTCATTCATCCCGAAAGACACGCGATCATACAGATGCCCTAGATTTTCCCTAACTTGTTACCCTAGCTTTTGTTAAATTTGTTTAACGATTTCCCTAACTTGTTACTCACTTTCTCTTGCTCTCGATTTCTCTCACGTTTTCTTGGCAATGTTGGATCTGTTCCTTTTGGTATGTTTTCGTTTCTATCTGCTTTCTAGCTCTGTCTCTGAATTCATCTTCTGGCTCAAATAATGCTACTGAGTACATGCACAGCCCTATCTGCTAGATGACGTTTCCTATCCTTACTAACACTTTTTCTGTCGAGTTTGCTTCCCTTCTTTCTTCATTTTTCCCTTTAATTCTTTTCAACGATTCCCTACAATGTTTAGTCTGCCCTATTCTAGTGTTTTTACCCTAGCACCTACACCTCAACGGTCAGAAGTCTCCAATAGGAGAGTATTATCTTGTTCTACTTATTCGAATTTCGATTAGTTTTGTATTTGAGTTCACGTTTTCTTTGTGTGTTAGTTTCCTTATTTTGATTTCTTTCCTTGTGGGGGAGTTGGTGGGAGGAATAGATGGAAAGAAATGGAGGGAATCAGGTAAGGGAGATTTGATGGCGATTTCGGGAAGATGTATAGTGTGTTAACTTAATTTCTACGCGCAGTACGCGACGTCATTGCATGCATGTTAAATGAATCCCAAAACAAATCATCTTGCTAAACTTGCACACATCGAGAAACACACCAAGCAACTGCAAACAGATAGTTGTGAGATATATCTTATATCGTAGACAAAAGCTGTTTCAATTGTAGGAACAACTATACTTAGCGATCAATTTCCACGTGTGTTAACATGCATGTACAAATTCCTTATCAATTTTTGTAAGAAAAATTCCAAAGAAAAAACACTAAACAATCGAACCCTGTTTTTCCGCAATTCGTAATCCAGGACATGAAAATTGATCACAACCTACTAAACATAAAACCGGATGAAAATGCTTGCTCTTTATCAATAATAAAAAAGTAGGACTGCCCTAAACGACGAATTATTCGGTGAAAGGAAAACGAAAGTAATCTAGTCTCTCGTTATTTCAGCGGACTCGCATCGGAAGCGTGTAGAAAACTACTGCTGATCATTAATTGTTTCTACATAATTGTTTCTTAGTTGTGAATGTGCTTCCAACACTGTCATTTCCATTCTATACACACATGCACACGCAAGTTTTGATTCGCTTTGAATACCTTTGATCCGTTCTAAGACTTATTTAATATAACTGATAAAAAAAATTCTATTCTCAATTCTAGCGCAACGTTAAACCGTGCTTCAACCGGCTTATCGTTGTGAGAGCTATTACAATTCGAAAACTTCCAAATCTTTCCTTTTCGTTTGCATTATTTGCGCTATTCTCTGATAAAATCAAACAAGCATAAGCTGACCATGCTTTTGTCAATATAATGAGCGAACTGCGATATTATGTGCTGTTCGTACAATTCCAGACCTCGAATTATTTGCACTATTTTTCTTTTCATCTCGTTATCAATCATGTTCAACGAGCTTCGGTGCCTGTTGGGCCACCAATTGATGTAGGAATAATAATCAGAATAGTAGTATTGGTTTACCATCATCGCGAAGAAAAACAAACTCACCACACCTGCCACTAAATGTTGCAAACGTGCTGCCGTAGTATCGAAGACACAGTCCCGGTGGTTGTACTTAGATTCTGTACATTACGGCCAATCGTTCGCTCAGCTGGGGTGGAAACTGTTCGACAAAACGACTCCAGTTCTCCTCCCCTACCTGCATCTTGAAACCGTGAAGAATCTATAAGAAAGATGGTGAGCGAAAATAAGAACCTCGCTTCGGTGCACGCCCTTTCTTTATCGCAACAAACCTTTTGCAGCATTTCGTGAAGATCGTTCTTGGGTGTCATCCATGAGGCAGCGGCATCACAGAAGAAGATAAAATCTGGCACCACGCCAACCGGATTGACCGTGATCATTTGACACATCCCACGGAAAGCGGAATCCTTTTCCTCGTTATCGCGAATGTTGCGCAATGATGAGCACCTGGAGTATTTTATGGAGGTTTTGTTGGGGTGAGGGGAGGTGGAAATCGGAAACGAGTGTTAATTAACATTCGATTGACACATGTCACCGTAGACACGACCATTGGATGGAAATACACAATGATGACGTAGAAGATGTTTCATAACATTAGTTAACTTTCATTTGCTACAAAAACGTAGTTGCAGAGCAACAAAACAAATTGAACAGTAATTTACACAATAAACTAGGACAATGGAAAACAATAATTATAATAAAAACGATAAAAAATATAATAGAAGTCGCACATAAAATTGCATGCGCAAAAAAATGAATAAAATTTTGCAATGGGAACAAGTTAAGGAACACGAGACGATAGATTAATAGTAAAATGACAATGGCCAACGAATGCGGTATTAATTTAGTTACACACCACTGCCGCACAAACTGTTGTAATGAGGGAGCCACTTCTACGGGACACACGAGACCTAGACGCCCAATTGTTATTGCTGTACAGGAAAGAAAAGGAAAAGAGAAAGAAAACAAAACAAATAGTAAAGAATGTGACGATGGGTACGAACTTATATGAACTTGCTGGACTGTGGAAAACGATCCCTTTCGAAACACCTGTTAATATGGAGTAAAATAAAGATGGTTTTCATGTTTGGCACCGTACCAGCCATGGGACGGTCGGTAAGCAATATATTAAGGAAGCCAATGCCTAACCTTTTTTTGTAATTGTAATAATGTATCATAAGAAGCAACGTACCAATGCAACAAGAAAAATTATCCGGAAAAAAACTTCCCGTATTAAGAAACTGTTGAAGGACTCAACATGTTAATACACTCGTAATGTTCAACCTATCTACTTAACATTAATCTTGAATTTGTTTCGTTTCAATAAGCATCATGTTTTTTTCGCAATCTAGACTATCGGATAGTAAGTAAATTGTATATGAAATCCTCGCAGAGATTTATAGTAATAATGCAATTAGCATCTAATTAAATTAAATCGGTTCTATACAACCAACATCAAATTAGAAAAATAACTTCGAACATGAAATACACGATTGAACATAAAATAAACGATTTTGCTATTTGCCGCAACACAGAACACGCGCGTTAAGACATACATATCGAACACGGCCAAGGCATGGAGATATGGGTCCTCGTTTATTGTCACGAGACCAACAAGCAAATACAACATGGAACGAAGAGAAAAAAAATGACCACGATAGTATCACACTAAAAACGATACAAAAGGTGAACCATGAACACACACACAAACTGTCCATCAAAAACAGTGTAAAAATTATATTGTTTTTTTTTTTGGTAAGGACAGAAGAATATAACTTAAACGTTTAAGGATGTAACTTAAACGTTAGGCATGAATATAATATATCAATCAGGGCAATGAGAGATCAATGTGCCTCGTTACGCATACTTACCGGTATTTTCTAGCAACGTTTTTGGCGTGTTGATGTTGTTGATAATTTCAATTAGCGGCGGCAACACCATCGGAATGTATGGTTTTGTGTCTTCCACTGTGGAATACATCAGGATTGGAAGTCAAGCAAACTGTTTTCGATGCTAGGTTTTCTCATTCACTTACTCAACTTGATGCTGATCTCTCCAATCGCCCATGTCGCATTGTTGCAGACAGAAATGTATTCCGGGTTAAGGTTGTGGCCGAGGATCGGTAAGAAGTCGGCGATGTGCGGGTGCACGTGCTGGAAGCAAGCTTTCGTCAAGTCTCCCAACAGCGCGAATGACGATTGGCGAACCTATATTTATATATGTGAGGGTATGAGAATATGCGCAAGTTGTTAGGGTTATTCCAAATAATAATGTTCCGATATATCTTAAACTATCTCGTTCTTACCTCGGGCATCGAATCCTGCATACACTGGTAGAGTAGCTGCATAATGTTACTGCTCGAAACTAGTGACTCGATATAGCAATCCAATCCCTCCGCCAGTCCAGATAGCAAATCCAACGCGACGATCATGAAATCCTTGTCCGGTTGCTCGAACTGTCCCGGGCTGGTGGTACTGGCCAGATCCTGATTTAACGTTTGCTGTATCAGCGATATGCACCTACGATACACTGGCTCGGAGTAGGGCAGGAAGCCAGAATGTAGCGCGGTGGCCACACTCGACAAACATTCCAACAATGGAAACAGATCCTTGTCCTCGTCTTTCAAGTTGTTCCACTTCTCAATCAACGGTGGCATCAGCATGCTGATGTACTCTGGCTTATTCAGATGGTGCCCGACCGAGTCGGCAAGCGTACCGATCGCATCGTACAGAATCAACAGGTTCTTGTGCTGATACTTGCGGAACGCAAACACGAGCGTGTCAAGAATGAATCCCAGGTAGGGCACCAACTCGGTGCACGCTTCCTCCTCGAGCGTAGCGAACGCGGAACAAGCTGCCTCCTGTACACGCTTATTCGCGTCCAGAATACGCTTTAGCAGTTCCTTCATCAGAGGTTTTAGGTACTGATCGTGCGGTTGGCTGACGACCCAGTGCGCGTAACGTGACAACGTCCAACAGGTGATCGAACGAACCAATGCCTTCTTGTCTGACAGACACACGATCAGGTAGGGGATCAGTTCCGGCAAATGTGGCACCATTCCGTTCATGCATCCTTCTGCAATCGCTCCAAGTGCCAGGATGCCACTTTCCTTAATTACCCACTCCTCGTGAAAGAGCGTTTCCTTCAGGATGGGCAGCAGGATCGGAAGGAAATCATCCTTGAACACGTTCGCCAGTACGTCCAGCGCGGCTGCACTGCACTTCCGCAGGTTCCAATCGGACAGGTTGCTATCGTCGTCCATTTCATCGTACGGATCGTCGATGTCTTCGTCGTCATCGTTACCTTCCATCGAACGTACCCCACCGTCACCACTGCCGCTTGCCGCCGCCGATGGTTTCTGCGTGTGCGTGCGTGACTTGTGGAAGCGGGGTTTTATGTCTTCCTCCCGATCTGGGATCATCTCGTCCTCCTCCACGTCACCCTTCAGGATGATGATGTCGATGTCGCAGTACTTCATGCCACGCACTAGCACCGGCACCAAACGTGGTAGGTGCGGCGTTAGAACCTCTTTGCAGATCGTTTGCTCCGCCAGCGTCAACCAGAACTCACACGCCTCGAGTGACGTTTCATCGGAATCCTGCGTGCGGATCAGCATGTACTCGATGATACTATTCATGTGCGGCATCAACCGGTCCATGCGCACATCCAGCAACATAACCAAACCGCGACACACGTTTTTGCGCACCTCCCGATCATCGTCCGACGACAGGTGGAACAGGTTGTCGATGAACGTGTCAATGTGCACCATCAGCGCCTGCGTGCGATTAATGATGAACTGGTTTATGCAGGCGATTGCGTTCGACCGGATCTTTGGGCTCGAATGACGGAAGAACTGGAGGAACTTCGGGATCATAATGTTGAGCGGCCGGTTCAGTTCACTACTGTCGAGCGCATCGGCCGAATCTTCGCAGATCTTCTGCAGCGCACCGAACGCACCCTCGCATACACTGTAATCCTGCGAATCGAGCATATCGCACAGCGTTGGCAGCAGCTCGGGCCATGTCTGTAGGCCGCCTTTGTTGGCAATCGTCGTAATCAAGATGCCGGCCGTCGCGCGGATCAACGGGGAGGGATCACCGAGCGCCATCAGGCATTCCTGCTTTATGTACTCGATGATGGCCGGTTGCAGCTGCGTACCGTGGATGCGGATGTTGTTTTTTAAAATCAACCCTGACAGCGATCTTGTTGGTTCGTCCTCAGACGTGAGCTTCGTTAGTACGTATATTAGATAATTGTTAAAATCCGGGTACTGGTTGAGCTCTTCCAATTTCTGCAAAAGAAAAATATGACATGAAAAAAAGTACGGTGGGATATCTTGACAGGCACTTACCATTTGCACCGCACGCTGTATCATGTTGTCCGTTGATTGTGACTGCTTCAACAGGGTGATGATCTGGCTCAGACCGTCCGGCTGCGGTTCCCACGTCATTATGCTGGTTGGCTTTACTACGTCGTTCTTTACGGACAAGGATGTTGATGTCCTTTGTTCTCCTATCACAGTAATGCTATTGCAGACCACGAGGAGAAACTACCGGAAGAACGCTCTCGAAACGTCGCAACGAAATTAACAAAATGCTCAACTGAACTTCCACTTAAAAGGTTCTCCGCCTGCTAAGTCAGCGAGATTGCGCGGGTATTCTAATTTTGCAAACACACTCCGCAACACTTTTGGGGATAAAAAGATGTCGTCGGAAGAAAAGTGAGTCTTTTCGTTCTGCTTGAGGCAGCTGGTGCTTGAAGCGCGTTTCTGTGTGCGTGCGTATGTGTCCACTTTCTTCAACACCCTTTTGGACCTTCGAACGCTGAAAAATCGAAGCGTTCTGTTATGGCTAACAAGATGAGCCGCACCGTTTGTTGGTTGGGAGGGAAATTTCACTGCGATTTTGTTGCAGAAACGGGAAGAATGGCGTTGGAAAATGCAATCTTTTTTCGCCGCAAAAATTTCACTCTCTTCTTCACAACGCGGGCTAGTGTGCTAGTGATGGCCGAATTTTCCACAGCCTGACAGTTCGAGAAAAGAATAATTTGACAGCAGTGTTTGATCGAAGCAAGAACAGGTAATGAGAAATGGATTTATATGTTTTTTGTAAACATTATCCATGTGAATGTGTCCCATTTTGATTTTGCTTTTCTTTTTAAATTGTATTAAATCATACAATAATAAATTGTTAAAACCTCGAGTTCTGCGAGATGTTCATCGATTCATCGATGAGTCTGGCGTTTGACAGTTATAAACAGACAGGTTTGACAGTGCATAATCGAAAAAGTTTGTTTACGTGTCTCGGCCGGTCGATATTTTGCATGAAACAGCTATTTCCTTTGGGAATTACTTCGTGTATCGAAGAAAGATTCCTAACGCAGTAGAGTGTCCAAGATGACTTCCAAACTAGAAATTAACATCCGTAGCTTGATAACACAATGTGAAGAAATAGTAGCAATTGATAAGCAAGATTGGCGCCTGAAGAAATACATTCGATCGCTAGATATTATGATTCAGGAGTTTGAAGAACAGTTGGAGTAAGGCCTAAGGGGTGCGGCCCGGATTCCCAATAACGACCGTAACACCTTCCCAAATTCCCTTTTAGTCAACCAGACGAGCAACTGGTGCAGGATTATCAAACACGCTGCGCAGAGCTGAAGCGAGCCGCAAATTACGTTGAACCATCGGCGGAAGAGAAGCAACGCCTGCGGACCAAACCAAAAGCAATCGACCCTGATGGGCACGATGTAATGCGAGAGGTTCGCCAGATGCACGATCAAAAGTTCGAGAAGGAGCTACGCAGCGAACTGTTCAGTGGGAACTTTTCCACAATACGAAGACGCGCCGGACAGAAGGTGGCCGAGAACCTGGAACAAACAGTGAAACAATACTCGGATGAACAAGAAAAGCTTGCTGAGGATATGCTACTGGTAATAGGAGATGATTTCAAAAGTAAAGAAAACGGTTTAGATCCTAACGCATCTTTACTTACAGCTGACTCGAAATTTGAAGGAGCAAACACAAACGGCCAACAAAATCATAAAGAAAGACACAGAAGTAAGAGTGATGCTTGTGTGATGTATTTGTTGTTTGGTTTTAATCGTAAATTGACCGCATGTTACAGATCGTTTCCAAATCCGCCAAACTTACGGACCAGAACACATCATCGCTCACAACGGAATCAACCAAGCTGCAGGAGAACTCGAAAAAGGCGTGCAAATGTTGGATGTGGTTGATGATAGTGTTTGTTATAGTCACATTTATCTGTAACGTATCATGTTTTCCGTTGGTGCATTGTTATTATCGTGTCTACTTGGACTCATTATTTTCTCTTTGCCATGCTTCTTTTTTCAGTTATGGTGATGTTCATGAAAATAATGAAAAAGAAGGTGTCATAAGGATGATGCTATTCAGTGTGCCGGCGAAGGAATCAACCAAGCAAGACAATGTATCAAAGAAAACTGCCCGTGCCCCGCAAGTGTGTTTTTGTTAGTCTGCATCCCCATTTTGTGTTGTTGTAAATTTGGCCGTTATTAAGAGAATAATCATACAAAGAGCTTATTTTTTGTACTATGATGTTTTTTTGTTATTGCAATTACGATGTTTGTGATATTTGAGGTACTTGAAGGAAAATGTTTCCTATCCAGGTTCGTGTGGTAGGAATAGAAAACACTTTATTACTTAAAAGAATAAATTCGACCCTGCCCATCGCTGGGCAGTAACATGCTACGACTGCGGAAGAACGAAGGATAATCGAACGTGCGCCTCACATTCCATTGTACGCTGGACCGCCGCCTCCCTCCGGCACGACCCAGTTGATGTTTTGTGTTACGTCCTTGATGTCGCAAGTCTTGCAGTGAATGCAATTCTGTGCATTAATCTGTAGCTTCATGTTGCCCCCTTCGTCGTTCGGTACGTACTCGTAAACACCCGCCGGACAGAATCGCGCCTCCGGACCGTCGTAGATGGTAAGATTGTTCTTCACCGGCACTGTGTCATCCTTCAACGTCAGGTGAGCCGGCTGGTCACCTTCGTGATTCGTGCCGGTCAATGCGACCGATGAGAGGAGATCGAACGTTAGTTTGCCGTCCGGTTTCGGATACTCGATCGGTGTGCACTCCTTCGCCGGCTTGAGCCGCGTGTGATCGGGCGAACCGTGATGCAGAGTCCACGGTTCACGACCACCGACGAGGATGCTGAAACCGCTGTACGCAACACCTCCGTAAAGTCCGAGTCCCGTGTGGAAACTGGGCCGCGAGTTTCGCACTTTGTACAGGTCCTTCCACACATACGATTCCTTAATGCTGGAAGGAATGCAAACAGAAAATGAAAAATTGCTTTCTAATTTTTTGTCGCAACGGAAACTTACCGATCCGGGTAGTCTTTCGGTTCCAAGCCAGTCTTTTCCTGAGTGGCACCGGAAAACAGCGTCTCGCAGGCGCTTTCTGCTGCCAACATTCCACTCTTCATCGCGTAGTGGCTTCCTTTCACGCGTGGCACGTTCATAAAGCCCGCTCCACAGCCCACCAAACAACCTCCTGGGAACGTTAGCTTCGGAATGCTCTGAAAGCCGCCCTCGTTAAGAGCACGTGCACCGTACGCGATGCGGCTGCCGCCCTCGAACGTGTCACGTACCTTCGGGTGGGTCTTAAAGCGCTGGAACTCTTGGAATGGGCTGAGGTAGGGATTGACGTAATCCAAACCGACGACAAATCCGACCGCCACCAACGGTGTCTCTTCGTTAAGATGGTACAGAAACGATCCACCGTAAGTGTTCTTATCCAACGGCCATCCAATTGTGTGTTCCACTAGCCCGGGTTTATGATTTTCGGGTTTGATCTCCCATACTTCCTTTAATCCGATTCCATACGTTTGTGGATCGTTCTCCGCGTTAAGTCCGAAGCGCGTCATCAGCTGCTTTGAAAGGTGGCCTCGGCATCCCTCAGCAAAGATGGTGGTTTTTGCATGCAACTCCATACCGCGTGCGAACGTATCCTTCGGTGCACCGTCCTTTCCGATTCCCACGTCTCCGGTTGCAATTCCCTTCACTGAACCGTCCTCGTGGAAAAGCAATTCAGCGGCGGCCGTTCCGGGATATATTTCCACACCCAACGCTTCTGCTTGTTGTCCAAGCCAAGCCACGACGTGCCCTAATCGCACCACATAGTTACCCCGGTTGTCCATGGGCCAGCCGGGAAAGATCGGAATCGGAAGTTTGGCCGATTCGGTGAGGTAGGAAAATTTGTCGTGCGTCACGGGCGTGTTGAGTGGAGCACCCTGCTCTTTCCAGTCTGGAATCAGCTCGTTCAGTGCGACCGGATCCAGACAGGCGCCGGATAGGATGTGTCCACCAACTTCAGCTGCTTTCTCCACCAGGCAAACACGCAGTTCCTGTCCCTTTTCGGCTGCTAGTTGTTTGGCGCGGATTGCCGCGGAGAGACCAGCTGGACCTCCACCCACGATCAGAAGGTCCGCTTCGTCGACGAAGCGTTCCATGTCCACTTCTGGAAAATGGTACGGCAACAGAATGTACCTTCCATCCATAAGATTTAAAATCAATCTGCTAACTTACCTGCCCATCGTGGATCTTTGTCGCGCGGTTTAATCGTGTAGTGGGTCGTAATTTTCGGGAACTGAGCCGAAACATCCGAATAAAATCGAGCCTGTTGCTTATTTAGGATCGTTCGGGAGTCTGCAACCGAGAAACACAATGTCTTCAATCAACCAATTACATCCGATTGTGTAAATACACCGCATTCGCACAACGTCTACGGCTAGGGGCAAAGTCCAATGTGCACCGACACGAAAGGAATCTCCCGTCAGTTGGTAACTGAATCACTGTACTTACACTTGGCAATGTTGAGCATGTTTCGAGCCATGTTGATCGTATATATTCACAATTCGAGCACAGGCAAACAAGATGCGGCGGGTGTATCACGTTATGTAATTGAGCAACTTCGCTCCCGTAAGGCTCCAAGCCTTCTTAATCCTAGCACTAGCAGCAGCAGATTGCGATAGGGTAACTCTGGAACAAGGAGGGGGGCTGTCGATCACCGTACAACCAAAAGTGCGTTCGCTATTCGATCGCAGCGCTCGTGTTCGCTTGTGCGGGTCGACAAGATTTTTGTGTTGCAGTTCCGTAATCAGAACCGCGTATCAGAAAATAGCCGCAACCACCTCTCGAGTGCACGAGTCACAGTAAGATAGAAGCGGCAAGTTCCAAAACAGCTGAGCGATTGTATTTGTTGATTATAAGTTGATAACTACTTCTTCTTTGTCAGGGTGTTTATGCCACGAAGTCCAACTTTTTTGCCGCGGATATGCATATGTAAGACATAAATATCTACTATTATTGTTTATTTACAATACTTTACAAAATTCAAAAATATGCATTCAATCTTCTATTTAATTGTAAAAATATATTTTGCGCAAAAATTCATCAAAGAAATCAAAGGCATACTGCCCATGGGTGAAAGAGAGAAGAAATATATGCATTAATCTTGATTTTATATGTCGGGCGGTTTTTTAGGTGTTTATATTTTTTATGCTGTCATAGTGTTTATACTATCATCTTTAGTTCTTGATTTATTGAATGGTTTTTCGATTCTATGATCGGATACCAGGAATTAATTTTCAAACAATTTTATTTGAAGAAATGTCGTTTTTGCATAAATTCTCCAAGTATTCTTAAGGAATGTCTTGAAGAATATATTTGCAGTAGAATGATACATAAGGTAGTATTTTTTGAATAATTTCCGAAATAATTTTCCAAAATTTACAAATGTTATGCTTATCTTGGTGGAAATTCGTTTGGTTTGCCAACTGCGAACTGCTCGAATTTTTGTGGTGAATGTATGCAATCCACATTACATCAGTAATTTAAATCTACTGTTGACTTTGATGAGGTTAGCACAACCGATACTAATTATCCCTAATC
>JXXB01025886.1:0-10077 GCA_000956275.1 Anopheles koliensis | reverse complement strand
GAGCAAGAAACGGGTCAAGTCAAGCTGTCGTTCCATTGAGAGCCGATCGCGAGTAGCGGTGGTGCTGATTGGAAAGCCAACAGCAACGTTAATGATCAGCCGCACGGTTCAGAAACGGAAGGTTCAGTTTAAATATCAATCGTTTAAGAGGGAGATCGAGCACGACATCAACTTCGGGCCGTATTCGGTTTGCAACAACCTTGGGGGTTACACCTACTTCGTGAACGTAAGTGGCTCACATTGTATGCGCTGAAAAACGAATTTACAACCGGTTTTTTGCTGCTATGCTTAAACGGCTTTGTGGGCACGTTTTTGTCTAATAAATAAAAACACACCCATACGGGGGCCACCCGCACTAATTGATCGAAGTTCGTTTTCGGCTTAGGGAAGTTGGGAATTTTGTACCCACGATTTGTTAGGCAATGGCTGGCGAATGTTGCTGTGCGTTTTAAATGCGCACAATTCCATTCCATTTTCATTTGTGTCATTTTTGTATCCAAAAATCGTGCCCATCCCACACGACGAGCTCGTGCGAACTCTAATTTGTATGATGTAACCAATACTTTACGCCAGCAGTCGGGATAAACAATCACACCGCAACATTAAACCGTAAGCAAAACAAACGACTTCAACGTTTGGTCATTTCGAACAAGAAAACACCCAAAATTTAAGCGACGAACCCGTTGATGTTGGCTTGGCTCGTTTTTTTCGCAACAATTTGTTTCGTTGATTTTCTTTTGTTTTCTTTTCTACCGTATACTCGAGCCACCCTCACCAGTAGTAAACGTATGTTTTCGTTTGTTGGTTCCGCTGATGTCGAATCTCACGAACCGCATGCGCATGCAGCACGATCGCATAACCTCCAGTCTTGGTGCAAGGATCAGGTTCGGGTGTGAGCTGCGCAACTGGAAAGAAATTCAACACGCCGTCACGATTTTCCTCGCCAATATAGAGGTGGAAGGAATAGGGCGAAAGAGTGCAACGCCGGAAAAAATACCTACAAAACACGGTCCCTGTTGGCCGCGTCAGCAGGGTCGAGGAATTAATCAGGTTTTCGTATTATTTTTTGTCGAGTGTACACGTACTGTTCGCTTCTTACCCCAGCCTCTCCCTCCCCGGAAGGAATTGGTGGGAGCTAGTCAGCCATTCCCGAGGGTAAAACGGTCCTTCATCCGGGCGATTACTCAACCCGTGGCGCACGGTAAGGTCGACAGTACAAGAGGTCCAATTTTAAGGCGCTTTTTGCACGCGCCGTACTTTTACTTTGCCTCAGTTTCGATGTGCTGCCCTGTACACGGCATGAAACCGGTGCAATGTCCGAACCACACCCTGACGGAAAAGTTTCACTTTTATTCCTATCCAACGATCCGAGGCCTGTTCGCCGTATTCAAATGTGTTCTCGAGAACGCCGCCAAGCATACGCCTTGCCTTTTTACCTTTAGCAGCATCTCGCAATCGTGTGGCTTTTGCCGACCCTTACTGACACGTACACCCTGTAGTGTTTCTTTTGCTGCCGTTTGAGCTGTCCCGAGCATCATTTTCTCACTTGATTATAAGTTTAATTTCGCAATACGTTAACAAGTTCATTTTACGATATGCAAACCCGTGTACATAAGGCCAGGGTATTGAGAATGATGAGCATGTTGATGCCACTCCACCCATGTGACGAATGGGATAAATTTATCATTGCCATGAGAACACCGCACGATCGTCGGATCGCGTGCCGGGACCAGCAACACTGCGAACGGGAGCAATCACGAGGATACAGTAGCTAATTTTTGATTTTTATGAACATAGTCTACTTAATTTTTCTTTCTTTATGCCAACGCTGTTTCAAAATAAATACCAACTTATTTTCAATAAAAAAAAAATAGTGATTCGTAATTGATCCACTCTTTATGCCTCGTCGCCGACCGCGAAACAATGGCCTGAGATGTGAAGCAGATTAAAAGCGCTTCCATGATGAGATTTTTCTTACCACTTTTCATTCAGCCTCGATGTACTTTGCCATCGGTGAGATTACAAAGTAACGAGACGTTGCATGCACAACTACTAGCAAGTAGAAAAACAACTTACCCAATATTGATGAATGTTTTCTAAGCGTATGCATCTGAAACGAACATCGGAAAAGAAAGAAAAAAGTCGGTTAAGATGTGAATGAAAAAACGAGTAAAACGATATAAATATCGTGAACTGCCGTGTATTAGTGCATGATGGTGCATCGGGGTTGCATAATGTGAAAATAGAAAGACAGAATAGAGATGACATCACACCTGCTGCTTGTCAAGAACCATGGTTTGGGAAGGAGCAGTGGTGGAGCGGCAGCAGTAGAGGAAATCGACACTGATATGGTAATGAAGCAGGCACGACGTGTAACGAGACGGACGACGGATGGCACACCGGTAGCAGCATCAGAAGCAGAAGCCCTCCGCTTCCAAGCTACCCGTTAATTAATATGCACTTATTGTCATCGGGCTCGCCGAGCCACCCATACAGCTTAGGGCACGTACCCCGCGTACAGGGTCGCTGTATCCGTTTAGCAGTGCTGCTTGAAGGGATCTTTCAACGAACTGTCGATCGTCGTTTTGTTGACAATCGGCTACGGTAAATCGTTTCTCGGCTCTGAACGTGTCCGCGATAGCGGTTGAGAACGGCCACGGACAGAACGTGCATTGTATTTCGGTTTGAGACGAATTCTCTCAGCTCGTGCGGTGAAAAGGTGAGTTACTTGAACTTGGAGCTGCCTTTCCCGCACGCAAACGTATTCATATCGCATCATCGGTCGCTGATGGGAATACAAATACGCATACATTGGAGTGCGTAAATATAATGCACACCACCATTCCCGGGAACGTTGAAGTGGCAAACACTTGGCAAGGTTTAGTTTGGAGCTATTTTCAGAACTCTTCAACGATGAGTGAATCATCTTCCCCAAAGCGCCAAGCAAGCCGTTCGATGCGTCCGGATTTCGTATTTCGTGGCTCTTCGTTGTTCTCGTCGACCACTTCCACTTCACGTAAGTAATGTTCATTTTAGACCCCAAATTTGGTCTTCCAAGGTGTGGAGCCTTGTCTCTTGGGAGTGGGCCCTATTCATTCCGCTTTGCACCAGCACTCTGCACCAACAGTCTTTAGGAATGGTCCCCGAAATGGACGACGTGAAGGGCGCGAATAATTATTACCAACGTTTTTCGTGATGTCTTAACGTAACGGCATAACGGCATAAGCGCAGTCGTGAATTGCTCCGTGCCCAACAAAGTCCACAACGTGTGGCTGCCGTTTGGTTGGTATTTGTGCCGGCGGGTTGGGCCGGCTAGGGGTTCCGTCATTAAATAGATAGTAAGACGCCTGCCCGCCTGGCAAAGGGGTGGGCGGACGAAGAAACCACAGCCCCAGCAGGCCCAGAAGTGGGAAGCGAAAAATATGAGATGCGTCTTCATTTTTCTGCGTTGTACTTAGAAAACAATGGAACATAATTTTGCATACTTAAATACCGTCACCACCACCACACAGCCTTGCTGTTGCTGTTTACCGATGGCTGGCAACAGCGTAACCTAGCAAAGTGTACTGGAAACGGTGGAGCAAAAAAAAACAGAAAACCTCGAGACTTCGCACAGATCTCTGCCACAAACAATAATTTCTCCCGCGGTGGATACGAAGCAATGGCCGGGCGAAGTTGGCAGTAGTTGGCAAGAACAAAAGCAAAGAAAACACGCTAAAACATCCACGATGAATTTGCGCAGTGGGAGAGAACATGCCGGAGCATCTGGGATTGTGGTTCCGATTTAGTGCTCGCCATGTTCTTTTATGCCGCCCATGCTTCACGCCTTACTTCCCGGTTCCGTTTTATCATTGCTTGCTTTCCCGGTTACAGTTCTGCCCCGCGCTGATACATTGCTGATTTTTCATAATACTAAAATTCATGAGAGCGAACGAATCTCGACCGCCGGTGATGTTGGAGGTGATTTTTATGCTTTTATTACAGTGCATTGCATTCATTTGCTGGTAGATTTTAGTGTGGCCTAAGGGATTGGAGAATTGTAGTTGAAATAGAAATTTATAAAATGAAATTCATCATCACAAAACTGGCTTTTGAGAGAAAATACATCAATGGTCTGAACTGAGATCGATCATTGATTGAAACACCAATCATAACACATAAAAAATTCTTAATCTAAACATTATTTTTTCTTGCTCGAATGGTGGTGCAGTTATCTAATAGTTTATGAATAAGAATAGAGTATATAAATATTGAAAATTTCTTAGCAATGAAAGATCACAATCTTCGAATAGAGTTTTGGTGGGATTAGACTTACAGGTTATTGCTCTTATAAATGCACGCGTACTATAAATAAAATAATTTAAAAACGCATACCGTAGTATGCAACGTACTATTTATGTACCCAAAAAATATCTCTCAACATTTTTTTGCGAAGTAGGTACACATCGTTCCGACTCCCAATTATACCGTACCCTTTAGCTGTGCTGTTGAATATCATTAAGCAGAGTGCGGGATGAAGAGTATATTTAAGTTATTCTGTGGAAAAATTTTAAGCCATATGCATTCAATGGTCGTTTGCAAAGTGCGCAGACGGCGATTATGCAGCAGGGAGTTACTGGCATAAGTAATAAAGTTCGCAAGCAACAACCACACGAAATCAGCAGCACGATTGTTCATTTCTGAATTCGAATCCCTGTGCAATTGCAGTACCGCTCGGAGTAAAAAATGTTCTATCGGTATTGCAATCGTACTGCCCTGTGCTCAACGAGCAATCGGAGAAAGTTGATCATCACCGGAGGAATGGCAAATGACTCCCTGTCATCATTAACCTCTCCCATCCTTTGCGGCGATCATCCCACGTATCGTGTGTCGGACGTTACGTAAGCATATTATTTTGCTATTTTCCGCTCAATATCCATTCCGCCGGGTGAGTCTACTGCCTGCGAAACCGCATCTGCCAGATCCCTCTTCACAGTGCCAGTGGCCGCAAGTGTTTTTCAAGTTCATCGAAACCGAGAAGCCGATATCGTACGCAGGGTGGCTGAAGAACGACCGGGATGACGTGAGGAGGCATCGCTGAAGTGAGAAGCAATTTAAATTCTGCTTTCAGCTTCGATTCTTCCAAGAACGCCATTACAAGGGAAGCAAAGAAGGAAAAACACATCGTTCGTTGCGGCTCACGTCACAGTTCAACAAATGAGTATGTGTGCGTACTTGTGAGGGAGGAGTGAGGTACGAGGGAGTTGGGCAGTTTCCTGTTACGAGAAAACCGACCCCGTGTCGAATGAAAAGAAAAACCGCTCAAGTAGCACCGGCAACGACTGACGATGCCGCGCTCCATTCTTGTGCGAAGAAAAGAATGGAAACAGTGAAAACCGACGTCGTCACCAACCGTCTCCGGTTGGAGGTGATGAGTAGTTGACGATGTTGAACTGCAGTGGCATTTCAGCAAGAACCCTTTTCTGTAAAGGGTTCGTCGCCTTCGCCCGGCTGCGGTCTTTCTGCTGGTGTATGGGGGAAATTGTTAGCTTTCCTTCGTTTTACCGTCGATCTCTTGAAGGAGATTAATCAGCTCTACGATGCGGTTAGTAAGACTTGTTGCCACTTTCTCAGTCGTTGCACTGCAAGTTCTAGACACGTTCTAAGTCACATTAGCAATCATGTGTCAAGCTCAAAGCTAAATGATCGAAAGTGAGGAACGAAAGTGGATTTTATACGGGATTTATAATTTCTCTTCAACATATAATTTAATTTTCAGACAAAATAAATTGATGAAAATGGAAAATCTTCATGAAAAACAAAACAAGATCGTTTCACAGTCGATATTTGTGTAGTGTATTCCTATAACTTGATATGCCTTTAGTATTTAGTATTTATTATAAGTTTAGCATTGATATGGTCAGTAGCTGATCACAAACAGAGGTAAAATACGCGCAATAGGGTGGATTAAATGCCATCATAAAGTTGATTTGATAACTTCATCTCCTCATTGAGTTTCCACTCCGCACTTAAACATAAAATCGAATGACCGCTGACTGAGAACCGTAAGCACAACTCGTTCTACAGGCGCTCAAGTCTAATCAACTTGTCAAGTAAAATATGCTTTACGTGGCTCTGGTAGCCCAACTGCACCACCTTTCCTTCACCTTTTCGATTGCAAGGTTAACGTTTCCGATGCCGCTTGAAAAAGCGCCAAACTCATCTTCATTCGTTCCTGGCATACCGGACTGCCAGTCGGGTAGGCATTGTTTCGCTCACTCCCTTCAGCATGCTTCATACTCACGAACTCGACATATCCAAAGGTTTTTTGCAGTAAGGCTTCGACTTCTGCAGATGGTTGGTGCTTACACAATACGTCCGACTAGAAGGATTGGATCTGCGATAGGAGATTGATCACCATTCGGGTCGGTTACCTTCGTTTGGTGATCGCTTGCTTGGATTGGTGGAAGGTGGAAATGAATTCCCGTTCGGTATGGATGAAATGTATTCCAAGAGGAATGCTTTCACAGCGATAAAATCAGACTCAGAACAGGCGCAGAGGGGTTTGGAGATTTTAGTGGAAGGAACAAGACTATCGAGATTCTACACTATGGCTATTATCCATAGTGTTATCGATACTTATAGCAACTATCGTGAACTAGACTCTGTACACAGCTGTTGTAGTTTTTTTTTGCAGTTTAGTATTCAAACAGTCTAATTACTTAGCTCAGTTCTGCAAATTATTAATCTTTTAGAGCAACATAACGTGAGCAAACATCCATCCAATTATATTAATTGCAGGTGATTGATAACGTCCTCCGTCTTCGAGATGCATTTTCAACCTTTTTTTGTAAATAACAAAATATACAAGAGTCGATTGACAGTAAAACGTTTTTTTAGTCGTATCCTTGGATTGCAAAACAATCTGTTCCACTTGGGTACACAATTTACTTCAAGGTGCGCACAATCAATCCATTACACACAAACCGCACATTTGGCGCTGCGTGAAATTTCCTCGCAAAATACGTGCTCGCAAAACAATCTACAACCGGATTCCGGAGTGCCGTGACACGAAGGAAAGACTTATTTACGATCGACCTCAATCATAAACATTGTTCCATCCGTGGCCGAAAGGCAAAAGATACAATAAACGATGGTCATCTGCCAGCAAGTAGCGACCAGTAACAATCATTAAGGTGAAAGTTGACATTTTGGTGACGTAAAACCTTTGACCGGCTTGGGATCGGGAGATGGGAAATGTTTCGCAAAAGAAACCGGTGTGCGTAGATATGAGGAGAAATTTTTGTACGACCTACATGAGATTCGCATCTTCCAACTCTCATATAGCAGACGACGTTTTTTTTTTTTTTTATTACAATCAGCTACTGTCATAGTATCACCCTGAGCCGGCAAAGTATGACTTCATTCCGCAGCTATTCGTGCTGTGAAGGTTACAAACCGAATGAAGCATGGCGCGAGCGACAGACGCCTAGTGACATTTGGTGGAGGGATAAAAACAACACTTCATCTCAGCACCACGCATTCATACATAAGCTAACCCTATACCCTTGGTTGGGACTCCAAGGTCGAATCGGGAGTGGAAGTCGTCAGTGCTGCGAGACAGAGAGACAGAGTACGACTGAGAGATATGTCTAGAGTGCACTAAACAGTGTTTGTCAGCTAAGACTGGTAAGCGCCACTACCCAATAGAAATGGGCGTATCTTGCGGGACCATGTTCCGGTACAGTCGTTGCCGTTGGTCAAAGCGGCTCGCAAGTCGCGCCGATGTCTGAAGAACAATGGGCTATAAGACGTTGCCTGTCTTGCTGTGCCGGCGGATATACTAGTTCCTCCCGTGCTGGAGGTCAAACGCACTGCGTGGTCCACGGAAGACGCGGTTCGCAATCATCAATTTTAATGAACGCAACAATTGGTTCAATGCTTTTGTCCTAACCGTTCCGACCTTGCCGTGGTTCATCGCTTCCAGAACTGTTCGTGCAGCCTTGAAGACGCAAAACTTTGTTATATAAACGGACTGTGAGGAAGAAGAAATTAGCAACAGTGGTGAAAAAATCTTCTTATTCACCCCATACGCTATCGGCATTGAAAAGCTTTAGCATGGTGTTTATCAAACATCTTCTAGGGTTTGTGTTTTTGTCAGCAGAATCGATTTTATGGTCCTCTCGGAAACATCTTCCTGGGCCCAACATTTTCGAGGTTGTCGTGACTAACGAGCAACCACAAAGGTCTGCAAAAAATCACATACGCCTAAGCATCTGCTGCTCCAGCATTAATGTTCCTGCTGGAGTCGTACACAGTGACAAAAAATTTCAAATCATTAAGTGATGCCAACGCATCCTTCATTAATCGGTTGCGGACGTAGCTTAAAGCCGTTTCCGGTAACATCTCTTAAAACACGCGCGCATAATGACCACCGGGACGCACACGACTGAAGCTTGTTGGATTATTGGAAGCACATTAATCGACCATGAGTTAACTGTTCGATACTGGTCTTTTTCGTTCATCAGGTTTAAGATACGTGTGATGTCTGTGTAGGGCGCTTCTGAAGTTGTTACTGAAATGTGGTGTGAAGTGAAAAGCAAAACTATTCTGCACGCTTGCTACATGAGTGCGGGTTGCGAATGTGAGTTTCCCCTATAATTAAGATCAATCAAGTAAAACAGAATACACAAATTACGTAAAATCTTGTGCAGAATCCCGATCCAACTCAAGCAGACCCCTGCACGCTTTTTACCACGCCCTACTGTCCAGTAGGCTCAAATTGGTCACTTTCAATATGTTTCCGATATCGGTCTTTTATTTAGCGTTGCTGCCGAGCAGCTGACGGGTAACGATATCCGTAATTAGCGTAACCTATTATTGCTGCCGCCACGAGTCACATGCCTAGCGCGTTGGAATAACTCACATCGTATTCTTATTTCTCTTTCTAGAATATAAAACGATTATCGAGTCGAGGAATGTTCTCTTAAAAGAAAATTGCTTTTAAAGAGAACGATGACTTCCTTACATTGGTGGTACGATAGCACAGTGAGCACTTCCAAAATATTGAATGAAATATTTAGGCTATAGAAAAGTCAGAGTTTTAAATATGTTCCCATTCAACGCAAAATTGTTACGCTAAAAGCACTGGACTGGACGCAAATCCCGCAAAGTGAAAATCACTTCTGCAACGGCTTAAATGATCCACACACAGCGACTAACTAGCTTTTATCTTCACAAGAAGCCGTGCGTTTGCATTCGCATTACGCTTACCACACTTTCTCCCCGATCTGTCTGATGATTTCGTTTCGTTTCTATTTGAACTCTCACTTTTACCACCATTCGGAGGGGAATATTTTTACACGCGCGTTTGTCTTTCGCATGACTGAATCATGCGCGAAACGAAGAGAAAAATATCAACAATCACGCAAACAAGCAAAGGCGTTGTTGATGACGACAACCATCACAACAACAGCAACAGAAGCAGCAACAGATCCACCCAATCACTTCTTCCACTCTAATGGACATCGGGATTGACGTTTGATCCATACACACACACAAGTTCATGCACAAAGGCTGGGGTAGAAGTTTTCTTGCAGCCAACCTAACGAGCAACCAGCGAGGGGTGATGAGGTCGAAGGGGAACATTTTTCTCATTCGTTTTAAATCATTTCATTGTTTTGTGCTTCGCGCCTACCAGATCAGCGTCTTCGGTTGACCGGAGATCGCCCTCGGCTAAGGTCGTCGTGCTTCGGTCGATGAAATTATTCGAGCAATGTCTAACCGGGCGCAAAAAAAGTCCCGACCGATGGAGGAAATATTTCAGAATCGGTGTTTTGTTTTGCGCCAACGTTTCTTCGAACCGTCGGTGCCGAGGTAGGAGCGGTAGCTTTTTTGCTACCACTACCACTGCTGCTATTGTTGTTGTTGCAGTTTCTAGAGCTAGACGCATTGCACGGTAGACACCGTTTCGATGCAGTGATGTAGTAGAAGTGGTAATTTGTAACTTCCCAAGATCGATAATTAGTACCTACCAATCTAGAGAGCAAACTCGGGTAAACCGTATCGGTGAAGCATGTGCAATTAGTCCGTGCGTAG
>JXXB01025850.1:0-20910 GCA_000956275.1 Anopheles koliensis | reverse complement strand
TGTGCCTTTAGACGTTCCTCATGTCCAGGGATTTTGTGGAAAGAATACGATTTACATGTGGGAGAAATTGCATCACAGTACAGTAGGCGTTGCATAAGGTGTGACGTATAAGAATGTGCCTTCGTATCGCGTAAATATGGTTCTGAATGGGTTTCGAACCGGATCATCTTTGCTATCAGCTATGGTCATACACATTTCCCCTGTTCCAGTAGCACGCGACGTCACGCGATAGCCCTACAACAACAGTTCTGCATTGAGGAACTTTATTGCTATTTTAATGGATGACTGGCGATCGTTTAATGCTTGTTGACTAGCGAATTTGGTCGCAATGACCTGGCGGTGAGGGGTTTTGGTGCCGGTCTTTAACACTTTAGGCCCGATATCTCAATCCCATTTGGATCTTCTTCTCCCAGCGAGGTGTGAAGAGAAAGAGAAAGATTTCGTTGAATGTGTGCGGCCGATCGATCGAATAAAAAAAACAACAAAATTCCCAAGCATCGCTGACTCCACGTGACTGTAATCTATAAAGTGAGGTGCCATATGTTTGCGAACTGAGTCATCATGACGAACGTTTTAACCGATCGATCTCTCTCTCCTTTTGTTTCTTCGTTTTGCTCTTCCAGCATCGTTATCAGCGATTGGAACCCCGATAGGATGTCTGCTGAGCGGGTACGTGATGGACAACTTCGGACGCAAGAAGGCACTGATAGCGACACAAATTCCGACGATCATCGGCTGGATCATCATTGCCTGCGCGTCGAACGTGGGCATGATCTACGCCGGTCGCGTGCTGACCGGATTCGGTTCCGGTATGGTCGGTGCCCCGGCTCGCGTCTACACGTCCGAGGTAACGCAACCGCATCTCCGCGGTATGCTGTGTGCGCTTGCCTCGACCGGCATTAGTTTGGGTGTGCTGATCCAGTACACGCTCGGTGCGTTTACGACGTGGAAATTCCTGTCGGGTGTGTCGGTGATCGTGCCAATAGCTGCGCTGGTGTTGATGTTTCTCATGCCCGAAACACCGAACTATCTCGTTTCGAAGCAAAAGCCAGAGAAGGCACGCCGAAGTCTGGCGCGGTTGCGAGGATCCAGCTATAACATCGATCGCGAAGTCGAGCAGCTGCAGTCCTTCGCGGCCAAAACGAACGCCAGTGGCAAGAAGAAGCTGAGCTTGCGCGAAACGGTCCAGGCGTTGGTGCATCCGTCCTGCCTGAAGCCTTTTGCCATCCTGACGATCTACTTCATGATGTACCAGTTCAGCGGTGTCAACACGATCACGTTCTACGCGGTAGAGATCTTCCGCGATTCGGGCACTACGATGGACAAAAACACCTGCACCATCCTGTTGGGCGTTGTGCGGTTGATCTTCACGATCGTCGGTGCGATTTTGCTACGCCGCTGCGGTCGTCGGCCATTGACGTTCATCTCTGGGTTCGGGTGTGGCTTCACGATGGTCGGGCTCGGTGTGTATTTGTACTTCAAGCACCAGTGGGATACGGCCGTACCGCCCATCGAACCCACGGCCACCTGGTTCCCGGTGGCGTGCATCTTTATCTTCATCACTACCTGCACGGTGGGCTTCCTGATCGTGCCCTGGGTTATGATTGGCGAACTTTATCCGATGAAGGTGCGTGGACTGGTCGGTGGATTCACTACCTGCATGGCGCACAGCTTCGTGTTCATCGTGGTCAAGACGTATCCGTTTTTGACCCATGTCCTTGAACGCCACGGTACGTTCATCCTGTATGGATGCTTCTCCTTCGCCGGTAAGTAATCACGGAATGGGAAGATTCACCACGATCATTACACCCAAATCCGAGTGTATTAATCACACCTTCCCTTACCTTCCCCGAATAGGTACGGTGTTCTTCTACCTATGCCTGCCGGAAACGAAGGGAAAGACACTGCAAGAGATCGAAGACTATTTTTCGGGCCGCACCAAAACGCTGAAGAAAGCGAAGCCCAACGGCAACAACGGCCAGCAGGACAACGACGGCCAACAGCTACTGCTCGCCAACGGTACCAAGCCGGCGGTACTCACACCCGAGAAGAACAAACTGCTTCCGTAACGGAGCGTACCATTTTCGGTTCCACATTTGTTCCTAAGTAGAAGTGACCGAGCGCCTGGGAGCGCCTGGATTTTCCTTTCGTATTGTTTAAGATCTTTAGCGATAACTTATATTTTACGCAGTCAGACACTAAGTATTACTAGCAGGAGGGGTATTTTCGGACAGATTGGAAGGGTGAAAGAGAGAATGTGTAAACTTTGTGTAAACGTGTACCGAGCGATCGATTCAAAAACGGGTTGCGGAGCTGGTGATCGTGGCATCAAACTATCAAAACAAACAAACAAAATTTGCCACAAACTAGAATCTAGAAGAGCAATCAAGCTGAAGCTGAAAACCAAGCGTAACGTACCCGCAGTGAACGTATGAAAATCTGTATGAAACTATATTTTTAATACTTACCACCGGAAGTGCCTGAAGATCCAAACTGAGTTGGAGGCGACTGAAAGACGTCTGCTCGAAAAAGACATAGACAAATACTCGGTCGTTAAAAACGAAACACCGTTACAATGCGCACATGAAGCCTGTAGTACTTAAGAATTAGCACTGTAGGAAACACCGCACTTTCTAGGTCACCAGACAAAACGGTAGCAAACGATTTCTCATATACATCAACCAATAAACGACACCAATTATTTAACGAACGCTACTGCCACTTGTTGTTAATCCGATTAAACGATACGTTCACTTTCCGCACAGCCTGCTTGATTTGAATTAGCACTTTCCGCGACGGGTGTGATGGGTGGATTGCACGGTGGGTGGGTTGTTTTGTTGTTCTAACCAATTTGCCAGGCCAACAGTGCATATCGGGCCGACTTTTTTAGTTATGGGACAACGCTAAACACTGAAAGCAAACATTCTGTGTGAATTTAGGATGTACGTGAGACAATATGAAACAGATGGATTTCCTCTCTTGCTCATCCTTTTTATATTTAATATTTCCTTTCATCTCTCCATCCTCGGCACGCCGCAGATCTTTGTCATGCCTTACACACATCTCCCCGTTCGGTCAACTTCTCCGAGCCCGTGTAATACTCGCCTCACGTTTGCTTGTTTGCTACGGAAATGATTCACAGTATTCAACGTTTACCTCAGCTTACCTTACTGAGGATTCTGTGGTTTCGACCATTCTACGCTTAAGATCAGATGATCGTAACCATAGCCATTGAGTACTTCAATAGCGGTGGCTGCATCGCGGCGGGAACGGAAGTGAACGTAGGCGAAACCTTTGCACAGGCCGGTGCTCTTGTCGCGCGACAGGAACATTTTCGTGTGCGGACCAAACTTCTTCACTAGCTCCTCCAGATCGGCCTCAGTCATTGCCTCGGAAAGGTTCGAAATTCGAATCGCACTGGTATCATCACGTCCGCGCATCGGGCCACCGCCCAGACCGGCCTTCGCCTGACTTTCCTTAATGTGCGGTGGAACATATTTGCCTGGCTTGCTAGAACTTGTCGTTTCCGGTACCGCTGAAGTGTGAGAGAGAGAGGAATACAGATAAATTACGTTAGATAGTGGCTCACAGCACTGGTGCAGGAAAATGACTCCGTATACTTACGAGCTGGCACTGGTTTAGCCGTCAGCGAAGACGATTTGTAAGGGCAGTGGAATGACCAATGCTCGCCCTCGCACGTACGACACTTGACGATGTTCTTCATCGAGTCCAGTGCGTCGGTCTTCTGTTCCTCCTCCTTGTTGGTAACAAACTGCATAAACACTTCTTCCGACACCATCGTCGTCTGTGGATTCGGACCGGGACGATCGCCTGCCGAATCACCGAACTTGGCCAGATTCTTCCTTCTGGCGACCACCTTCGGTACCACAATCCGGCTGATCTTGTACGTGCGTACCACCTTCACCTTTTTGTCATCCTTGTTGTACTTGTATTCGGTCACTATCTTTTGTCCATTCTCGACCACCTCCGACGGTGGTGGAAGAGATCCCGAATCCGAGTCGACCTCATCGGCCCACGAAGATTTGATGTCGTCCAGTGCTGGCATTTTTGCTGTATCTACAATTGGAAATTAGGAGCATTAACAAGAGCACCAACAACGCAGGAAGTTTTGACAGCCGCCTTGTGGCAAGCGGAATGAGAACGTCATCCATCTCTCTGGCAAAACAGCATGTGCGTGCATCGCATGTATTTAGCCACTTTTACGTCACTACCATCCGAAATGCGATGACTTTCCAGTGCTTCCTGCTTTCGACGAGCACTTACCACTTTAATGCACGATTATCGTGATTGAAAAACAGCAAATTTTCACAATTAGTGGACGAAAATCGCGAACACGGTTCGATCCGATTTCGCCACACGATTACAAATGGCTGACAGTTGTCAAAATTAACCATGAGCGCACGGTGTGCATTAGCTATGGACATAGTTAATGGGACAAAAAAATAATGTAAATTACCAAAACTGCAATTTTAATTTAATTTTGATTGATAAAAACAAGAAAAAGTGAAATTCAAAGTAATGATTGTATTTACTTAACAATTTGTTGAGTAATGTTGGATATGATTTTGCAATATTCATGGTTCATCTTTTGAAAATGTCGGTTAATTCGAAAATGGCTGAAGAACGGGCTGCTATCACTGCTTCTACGCTATAATAGTAGTTACGGCGGTCGCACCAAGCTTCTCTGGCGAATCATGAACGAGTTTAATTTGTCTGCTCTTCAACTTCGAGTAATTCTTGCCGAAGGATGTTTCGGAAGGTAGGTGAGAAGGGTGGGAAGATGAGACTTATTTCAGTGAAAACTTTTTCTAATAGTTCTGTAGGCCTGTACCAGTACTATAACCATACCGTCGTGATCAAAAGCGTGCCGTACACCAGCTCCGATTTCACCTACCAAGCCGTGCTGAAAGAACATACTATTCTATCTCAAATACAGCATCCAAGAATCATCCAATACCGGGGCTACTTTCAAACAGCTACCAGTTGGAATATCGTGCTAGAATACGCGGAGCGAGGCAATCTGGCAACATTTGTTGAACGACGCGCACGGGAAGCATCTTTTCTCAATCAGAACTCTGTGATGGCCAAATTTGGCGACATGGCGGACGGACTAGCGTACCTACATCAGCGGAATGTTATTCACCGCGACCTGAAACCAGCTAACGTACTCATCTGCATGGACAATCGGTTGAAGTTGGCTGATTTTGGCATCTCGAAAATTATGCATGATGATGACTTAAACCGTACGATCGTGGGCACGCCACTTTACATGGCTCCGGAGGTAGCCCGTGGCAAGGATTACGATTACAAAAGTGATGTTTGGGCATTGGGGATCATTTTCTATGAATTATGCATGCTGGAGCATCCGTTCATGGAACAATTCGTCCAGCAGCCAGGCCAGAAGCGGAAATTTCGTGTACCCCAAATCGATTACGAACGATGCGGATATTCCCATACTCTGCAGATTATATGCGATATGATGATACAGGTTGATCTAAAAAAGCGATGGACGCTGGAAAATGTTCTCAAGCGCACGGATGTTCTTCAATTAATGACTCGCAGCGACAGTGCATTTGCTAAAGGAATTCAATCTCATTTAGATTTATTTAGCGAAACTTCTCGACCAGACTTTTGACCAACTCAGCGAATTGTATCTGTTCCTACAGCTGCGTTTAGTCGGCTTCTGAACCATTAGTACCTAAGGCGAATAGAAAGTAGAATGAAATATTGACTCATTATTAAATGTAAACTGACGAACCGGCCAGCGACCTCCCCTGAGCATCCTTTTCTAGGTTGATTATGTCTGCAAAGAATTGAATGAAGATTGTTGAATACAAATAGTCTCGTTACCGTTCAGAATATCGCCCGTAATCTGTCCGGACTGCAACATCCGATTGAGCCGTTCGACTTCATGTAGATTCGTGGCCCTTTTAATGGCTTCCTTGATCTTTTGAATGTCGGCCGGGCTAGCGTTCTGCACCACTTGCTTTTCTGGCGATGCTGTGTCACCCACACCGCTAGGCACCGCCTGCTTCGCCTTCCGGACGATTTCCTTCCCCTTCTTTGACTTGAACAGTTCTTTCGCGGCTTCACGTTCCTTCTGTCGAATCTTTCGGAAGTCTAGCAGCCGCAGATGAGGGAATCGAAACGCAACGTACTCGCGATAGTGCTGCTTGGTGGACACGGGGTTTGTCAGCAGGCTGAGCGTTTCCAAGTTTGGTAGCTTGGTCAGTGGTTCCAAGTCGCCCAGCTCTTGGATGTTGTTGCCGGTCAAAATCACGCTCTGCAGGTTCGGTAGCGATTCGTGCAAATTTTCACTTATTCTCCTGAAATGGGAAGATGAAATCGATAAGCTATGCCGCCGTCCGGGAGAAGAATCACACATACACAATCCTGTTGTTGTTGAGCAGCAGACACTTTAATCGCGGAAGCCGAGGAAATCCATCCAGTTTGCGAATATCGTTGTCGGAAAAGTCGATCGTGTCGAACTGATCCAAGGTTGCTCCCATATTCTCGATTTGCGGTATTTTGTACCCTAGAACCAAGCGGCAAACAAGAGAAAATTAGGTTGCTAACGACAAATGGCGCATCGATATTAGCCGGCCAATGATGCTTACCCCGCAAGTCTAGCTCTCGATCGCGGCATGGGTTCATGTACTGCATAGATTGATTTATCAAATCGGGGGTTAGTTTAACCATTTTGTAGAATGTTTTATGATAAAATTTCACTAGAAAATAACACGCCGCAAAATGTTTATGTTTGTTTGCTGGATTTTTGATGGTTATGGTCAACAATAGCGTGCAGAAAAAGTAACCGGCAGGTTAGCTCATTGTAACAGTGCTTGAGCGCAAATAAACCATGAAATTTGTACGAAGCTTGGAAGCAAGTCTGTATAAATAATGATCAATGTTGTTTAAGTATTGTTACTGGTTCTAAAATTCACATATTATACATAAGAAAATAAACTGAAAATGTATAAAGAAATATAGAGAAAATTGAGAAAGTTTTCTTTTTATAATTGTCAAACTCTTCTATCAATCTTGGGCAAGCTTGGCATAGCACCGTCTATAATCATTTTGGTCACATGTCCGTTTATACGCCAGAAGAAGCTGGGCTATCTGCTCGAATCGGTTGACAATTTTGTCAGCTTTGAAAGCAGAGTGACAGAATCACAAACAAAATAACAAACAAACGGCGTCGCGCGCATTCTTCGGATTAAATTTTTTGTGTTTATTTACACTTTTTAACTCATCGTTCACGTTCGGTTATCATCACCATCATCAGCGCGAAAAGCGCGCAACGTTACAACGCCGCTTTAGAAAAACAACGCCGAGCCCAGCCGATGTGGATGCGCTCGACAAGGTAAGGAAAACTAGCATCGGTCCGAAAAATACCCCGTGTTTCCGATGGAGCTGCTAAACTCTGATGCGGTAAGTATTGTGGCGTGTATGCCGTTTGTGCCTGCGTATCTGTGGTCAGACACACATAGCTTAACCCATCTTTACTCTTCCTATCCCCGTACAGAAACCGAAATCGGCTTCGAATGTGCAGAAAGAAGAGCTGGTGCTGATATTTGAAGAGTATCAACAAAAAGCCAAGCTAGAAACACTGGACGATAGCAAGGAGCGTCAAAAGTTTTGGTCAGAAGCCACACAACGTTTGAACAAAATCGAGGGCGGCACGGTAAAATCCTGCTCGAAATGGGTAAAGTACTGGGCGGACGTGCTGATCAACCTGCGGCGCAAATGTCGACTCGTTGTCGAGGGACGCTCGAAGCGTATCGGCCCCACACCGTTCGAGGTGCGCATCCTGCGCGTCGGCAACTTGTACGACGTGCTGGAACAGTGGACGAAAGCGGTCGAGAACGGGAGCGACATGGGCTCGTCGCTCCAGAGTGTCGAGGAGGAGTACTACCCGGAGGATACGGGCGTGCAAAAGGAGGAGATCGTGGTCGAGAACTACACCGAGGACCACCTCGACGAGGAGTTCGTGGCGAGCTTTGCAAAACCGGTCGAAGAGGCGACTGCACCCCAAACCGTCACTCATCAACTGCACATACGAAAGCACTCTAACGATGACTTCAAACCACTTGTGAACAATGCGACCCAGGCGCAGTATGTCGAGCTGACGTCGGTGACGAGCGCGCTGCACAGTGAGACAAGTGAATTTTTGCGACCCAAAACGCAAAACGTGACGCTCGCACAACCACAGCAGGCCCGGTTGAAGGAAAGCCTGAAGCGTACGTCCGAAAAGCTGGAAACGGTAATTAAGAAGCGAAAAATCGACGACTCCCAGTTTGCCATCGCCCAAGCCCTGACGAATATGTCCGCCGCGATCCTGGCGCTCTCGAACAGTCTGAACGATCTGGCACAGGCCCTCACGAACGGTACGATGTCCTCGTGAGCGTGGCCGATGATTTGTAACGAATTGTAACGTTAATTACTCGTTAAGGAAGCTCCGTACTGCATGGAAGATTTTTTTAATAATTTTACTAGGTTCATTATCTGTGTGGTTGTGTGTGTTTGTATGTAAGAGAAAACGTCGACAGCAGGCAGGGACAGCAAGAGATTGGGAGAACAGAGGAGAGAGAGAGAGAAGAAAAGGTACACGAAATAAATGTATCATTTTATTTCATAACTTACAGTCACTCTTTTCGTATTAGGGTATCACAATAATCAGTTTTCAGTGTTGTTGACATAATTAAGTAAACGCAGTGGGGCGCGGGTTGCGGTCCCATTCACTCTAAGCCGGTGGGACTCCGAACCGCCCGAAAACCGCCCGTCGCCCCGTATCCTTACAGACTACGATGTTTTTGCTACGAGGCATTTGAAACAACGTTCAAAACACGAGAAAAATCAAAAACAAAAACGAAATCAAAAGCATTTACACGTATATGGCTCCCGAAGGGTAGAGAAAATGAATGAAACACAAACTGCGCGTGGGTTCGTTCGTCTACTGCATGCATGGGTAAACCCTTGAGGGTACGGACGATAACTACTGGTTCTGTACTTTTTGTTCCAATTTCACTTACACGTCGGGAATTATATCACTTTGGCATACCAACCGTACCATTCTGCACAATTCCAACTGAGAAGGGATAGGAATAGGGGTTGGGAATAGTTCATAGAATAGTTAAAAGTGTTGCGTGCACGCCAGTGAGCCGTTGAATATTTCACAGAAATGAATTCACTGGGTGAGAGACGGGAACGAGGACGAGAAGAGTGTTAAGACACACCATCGCGCTCACGTGCACCTTCACTACTAGAGACAAAAGGCTACTCACTAGTCCACTACTACTAGTTCCCCGTTGGCAAGGTAACAACCAGCATGTGCGTATGTGTGTGTGTTTTTATGCAAAATTTTGCCACCGGAAAGCATCCAATCCGTTGGGCAAATTCACTGATTAAATGCTGGTGTGTAACAGCTCATGAGCGGGCGCTTCTTCGTCACGCGTGTGACGTGAGCCGCAGTGAGATGCTGCTCGGTTCACACTCGTGAGATGCGGGGCTGGTGATGAAATCTGGCACCGAGTCAGCTGGCTGCTCTCTATCGCTTACAGTTGTCGTAGAACGAGTACGACCCACGGCTGGCAATGTCGGCGTATTCGCGCTTCGGTGCGCACAGCTTGTTCGGATATTCCACGTTGCGCTTCCTGCGAAATGAGACGAACGAGCGAACGTGAGCGAAGGTGAAGGTGAGGCAGCTCATCTCACAACCACCGGTGGTGGACTTACTCTCGCGACGGCATCTGCATCGTCTCGACCTGGATCGACTTCACGTACAGGTGGCTGTTGCACCAGAACAGACAGAGCGTGGTCGGCTCCAGCACGTTCATGTCGTGCGTCCAGGCCAGCTCCACCTTCCGGATGCGGTCACCGAGATCGTGCGGGTTGGTGACAACCACCTGGTACGTGGTGCCATGCTCCAACCTGGCCGTCCCTTTCGGCGTTAGGTCAATGTTGCGCAGCGCCCCGCGCTCCGAGAAGATACCGGCCGTCAAATGGCCCTGGACCCACGGTTCGGCCACCTTCGGCTTGGCCAGCTCGATCGTGAACCGGTAGTGGCGTTCTGTGAAACACACGAATGGGTGGCATTAGCTTTAGGTGGAACGCTAAAAACACCAAACCGAAGAAGACACCTACGACAGAAGGGAAAATCGCGACCGGTCGCTAGGAAGTATTTGCCGGGTTGGGGTGCGACCGGCACACTGGACGACCCACTGATCACGTCGTTCTCGGACACGTTCTGGCGGGCGGTGGTAATGGGCAGCGAGGCGTGATAGCCCATCAGCGCGCAGTTTCCAGCCGTGCACTTGAAGCAGTTGCCGCTGAGGAAATGCTGATACGAGGGACACCGGTGCGCTGTGAAAAGCGAAGCAGGCCATGATTGTTATTGGAGATACTAGCCTCTAAAGAATGGCTGGGAAGCTCGAAATGTTTAGCGCTCGAGAAGATCGAGGAGTCGCTGATCGACCACCGTGACTTACCGACATACGGACATTTCCCATTGATGCTGTCGATGAAGAGTTTGATCGCGCGGATGTGATTGCAGGCCAGTAGTACCCGCGATGCCTCCTCGATTCCATCCTTGATGAGTGTGAGCGGGATGGTCGCTGCACCCTCCTGCGACAACGCACATCCCGGCTGCTCCTTGCCATTGTTCGGATAGAAGTCCAGGTGGCCGCAGGCGTGCGACATACCATAACCTGGTATCTCCAGCCGGAACACACTGCGCCCATCGGTGTGAATGACGTCCACGAGCGTCGCATCGGACGGATCTAACCGCACGATCGGTCCCATGCCCTGGAAGTACGGTTCGGCCGGATCGAGCCCAGTAATACGTCCCAGGCCCGGGATGCGCTCGCCAGCGTACGCAGCCGTATGCGCACCAAGCGAATGTCCGATCAGATGTACATCTTCCGGCTGCAAACCCCGGTACTCCTGCAACTTGCGGATGAGGTAAGCGATCTCGAGCCCAACGAGCCGCGTGTTGGCCGTTGCCTGCGTGTAGAGAGGCAGCGATCCACCGGCCCAATCCACCACGATCACGTTCAGGCCACCGCGCGTGATCAGCTCATCCCGCATCTCGGACACCCAGTTCGAGAGCGGCGTGTCGATGAACCCATGGATGATGAACTTGGTCGCCCAGTCCGGGTTGAAGTGGGACTTCACCAGCGTGTCTTTCGCTTCCGCCTGCAGCAGCTGCCCATCGGTCGGGTTTTTCTCGGTGTACAGGATGAAGCGCGTGTTGATGACACTGCGCGGTAGCGGGAACACGTTGAACGGCCGAAAGATCAGATGGTACCAGTCCTTGGTGATGTTCAGGCAACCGAGCTCACCGTAACACCGTGTCATATTCTCATCTGCCAAAACGAGAGCGAACGGAGGGAGGATTAGTATTTGGGTCGCACGTTTTTTTCTTCTTCTTCTTTATCGTCTTCCTCTTTGTGCTCCGGTACTGCGTTTTTGCTTTCAATTATCACGACGTGCGACCTTCGACGAACCGTCGGTACACCGGTGGTAACACATCTTCCAAACACAGAAAAAGATGCAGGTGTGAAAAGCGAAGGCCAACCGCCATGTCAGGTCGGGCAGCGAGGCGGAATGAGGAAAGTTTCGGTAAATCGCATGCATCGCATCACTTTTTCGCAGCTCATTCTCAAGCCCGGTGGAAGCTCGGTAATCGATGCATAGCGTGCCCAATTGCGCTAACGCTTTCATCTCTCGCGCGCCTGATGTGATGTTCCCAGCGCGAAGTTAAAAATCGTAACGTGTGCGTAACTCCGCGCCAAACGAAGCGATTGAAACATGTTTTTGCTCAACGAAAAACGAACGAAAAAGGTATTGATACATCTCTGGGCTCCATTGAGTTATTAATGACTCCACCAGTGATCAGCGTTTTTTTATGCAGCAAGTACGCAAGTTTGAACTTATCGGCACAGTACCAGGCGAAAAAAAGACCTTCCAGTGTCTCCATTGTTTGAGCGTTTTGTGAGATTTCAGCAGGCTTTGAAGTAAAAAAAAACAAATTTAAAACCAACCTGACACACACACACACGCGCACATAATTAGCTCGGTTCATTCGCGAAGCTTTCGTATCCGTCTTACAAAATGGTGATCAATTTATCGATGTCGCCACCGAACAATATGGGCTGTGGAGCGAGCGGTGTTTGGCGTGATTAAAATCTATGTCAAGAAAGCATAAGAGCACCCCTTCCGACCTTGGGCGCGTTGAAGCGAACGCGGGCGCTATAAGCGAGAAATAAAAAGGTATCCGACCGACCAGCAAGAGGAAGCCCTGGCGCGGGGCTATCCGTCCCCGTCCGTCTCGAACAGCTGATGCAGCCGATTGTTTAACTCCTTCTCGAGCGTTCGTCTGCTGCGACCTTGGGGAGGCAGAAGAGAATGACAAGAAAACATCGGGCCAACCTGATACGCGCCTTTGTTTTCCTATCATTCGGGTTGTTGCGTGTTGTCGTGAGGATGGTACGGGCCTTTCGATACTTACATGGCAACCAGGGAAGATTGATGTTGTCCATCCGGGCCCAGCTGAGCGCATCCAGGGGTCCTGCCAGGCCGGGATCAACCGAGCAGATGATGCTTATAGCTAATAATGATGAAGCTAGAAAGCTCAACATCGTTTTGGTGGGTCTGCGGAAACATAAGTGACAATAGAATAACATCATTAGCT
Source organism: Anopheles koliensis (assembly GCA_000956275.1). NCBI lineage: Eukaryota > Metazoa > Arthropoda > Insecta > Diptera > Culicidae > Anopheles > Anopheles koliensis. The sequence continues at coordinate 8,198 of JXXB01025850.1, read as the reverse complement.
GGTGGGACGGTGGTGAGCCGAGGTGATAACAACTTAATGGCAACGAGAATTATAAAAGCCGCCTGGCTTCCTTCCCCCGAGCAGCGCTCAGGCACATCGAACCGCTACAAAATAGCTGGTAAACGCAAGCTAACAAGTCGGAAATACAATGCTTCCCGAGCACCCTACCACCCTCGAATGACAGGTCCGCATGATTAATAATTTACACTGCATCATCCGTACTTTGCAACGACAAAAAACGGTTCGGCTCTTGTGGCTTGTGGGCTTCTCATTCGAGCTGTTTACCGGGCTCGAGGAGGGTACAGGCGTCACATTTTTGGAAAGGTCGACAGGTTCTCCCCCCCCGGGAGGCCCTCCACTCCGCTGCAGGCTTCGTGCATGATTCGTGTTTCGGTGTTGGGTAAACATTCTTACATTCTTCGAGAAGTGGACGATTGAAAAAAAGGTTGAAAGAGACGACTATTTACTTTACTGTGTTTACTTTAAAATTTTCAATCATTCCTAATGTTTCAGCGATAGACAAACGAACCAAACGAATCGATTCAAAAAGAGAAGCTTCCAATATCACAAAGTCCGGTTTAATTCGGTTCGAGAATCGGTTTCGATTCCCATCATCCACTACTGTCAATCGCGCTGTTCGCGAAGAATCGAACGTAGAATGCATAAGTACGCCGGCGCCGAAGCACCCAGTACCGCACGTTTCGCAATCCCCGTTCGAAGTTTGTCACCCGCGGTGGGAGGCACGCGAAGGGAGTTCGAAACGGCGCGGGTTCGAATCATTCATTACGTGGATTGAGAAATCGTTTGCTCTATGAGCGCTCTTCGGTTTTTTTTTCGTGTCCATGCTCATTGTACTTATCGACGAGGCTTGACGACGTCAGTTTAATGAACGGATTGAATGAAGCATCTGATGACGATGCACTTACGGACCCGTCGCACATTATGGACAGCTTCAATCGGTGTGCCTACGACGGTGCTTGAGAAAGTAAAAATCAAGTTACAATCAGCGCTGATTGCGCGATTTCTGCCGCACGCTACCGACTCTCCTCGGCCGGGCGCAGGAGGAGGACAGTTTCGTCTTTTCGTTACAGAAAAGAAAGTAGACTTCGAGAACGGGAGAGAGAAAGAGACAGCGCGACATTAGGGAGAGAGAGAGTGCTTTAAAACGTTACCGTCACTCACCGCCCATAAGAGGGCGGTTTGAATTGCAATTAAATAATACCGACGGCAACGGTACAACTCTGCCTCCCCTCCCTCTCTGCGTTCAGCCTCGGTTTCCACTGGCGAGACGTGCGAATGCGGAAAATACATTCCAGCTGACGGAATTGATTGCTAAATTAATTAAATTTTGCACTAAAGAAACCGTCGATTAGTGCAGCTGGAATTGTGTTCCACATAAATCGGACAAACGATTAGAAAGTGAGGGTTGAAGTGACAGTGACTAGAGGCGGGAGGGAGGCTCACGTTCATCGACATACGCCGGTTCGTTTGACAAGAATGATGATTTTATGGAAGTGTGTCAAACGAGAAGTATCGTTTTGTGCAAAGACGAAAGACTTGCGCGAGTGGTGTATGCATAGTAGGCGACGAACCCACCGAATAGAAACACCACGGCACATGTTCTTCGAGAACATGCGTGTGCGATGCACGTTCTACTCCAGTCGAAGCGGCGAAATGAAGCGAAATGAAGGTTTACTTACTAAAAAAAAGAAGCTGACACGGGGAGGTCGATTTATGAATGTACTTTTCTGGTCGAACCATTTGTCTCGCGCTGTATTGTTTTGTGCGAGTTGCCTCACAGTGGCAGCAAGAAGCCCTATGTTGCAAGCGGCGGCGGCACCGCAAACACCGAACAAATGCGCAGTCAGTCCTGGCGAGCTGTTTGTGGTCGCGCCGCGCAGCAAAACAAAACAGCAAAACGCGTGAAAATAAATCGAAGCAAATCGGAGCACGCGAGAAAAGCGTTTTGGTGCGTTTGCTGTTGCTTTTGCTGCTGCTGCTGCTGCTGCTGCATGCCCAGTTTAGGTGCGCGGATTATATCATCCCGGTGCGCAGGACCGAAAGCAGGTTAAAGTGTGCGGTCGGTCGAGCCTCTCGCGAGGTGCGCGATGTGGGCAGCCAAGCCAAGCGAGAGGTCTAACATAAATGTCTAACCGACCGACGGTTTGACACAGTTTTTAACACGACGACGAGTCCCAAAGACCTAGTACGAGCGTTGCCTTTGAACTGCATTTGACGGTGAGCTCGCTGAACTGCAACGCGTTATGCGGCTTCGGGACATGAAGTGGTGAGCGGGAAAAAACCCATCTCTTGCGCCTTTCATATGAAATTTTTGGGCCAAAAAGTGACGTCGAAATCGTTTCTGATTTTCGTTCAAATCCACCGAAGGTACGAAATGGATGAGATGACAGGGGTTTGGTACGGTTACGAAATGCACCACACGAGGCCATGCCCCGTGCCCGTGAAGAAAGCGAATGAAGAAAGAAAAAAAAAACATACACACACCGCATGTTTGCATGTGTAAAATTGCAACATTACAACATGGCCAATTGACACACGAGAGTCACACGCACTCCCGCGGGTTCGTCGCTTACTGGACGTTGCTTCCTCATTGGGGGAACGGGTACGGAACTTCCTTACACTTTGACCGAAAGGGGAGGTGGAAGGACCGACAGTAATTGTCCAACACCACCATCATCATCATCGCGAAACTCGTTTGCCATGTATTTCCTTCCTGTCCATCCCGTCAACACGGGGAAGGTCTTCCGTCTTCCTGTCATTAAACTTCGCTAAAGGGTCGCTTTTTAATGGTCCCGCCCCGGTCACAAGCAGGTCCGGTGAGATGCATATCGCGGCGAGGGGACAACGGGCAACGGCGAGAAACGGGTTCGCGATGAAGCTATTCTTGCTTTTGAAAGGGAAGCTGAAGGTGGACCTGCTGCAAGCTCTTCGAAAATTGGGTCGAATTGGCCTCAAAAGAAAACGAAACCAACCGAGCCGCGCGCCTGGCTGGCAGAAGAAGCGATTCAACAATTCGCAAGCTCGTTGACTTGAAACGTAAACAAACGTTACGTAAGCATCTTCTTGCTCTCGGCAACGGCCACGGGTCCCCGGCATTCGATTGAGCTTTCGCACCGCCGCGAATATCTGTCGAGTCACTCGTCCACCGCCCGAAACGGTGCTCGCAAATGGCAAATGGTTCGAACAATTTGACCTGGATCGTCTGGAAGCGATACTCACGTTTAAGAAACAATGCATCAAATCTGCAGGTTCTCACTTGGGTCAGTGAGAGTGGACGGTCTGTGTCGGCTGCCACTGGACGGGAAATTGATGTGCTGTTGCTGTAGCTGCTTACGGTTTACGACTTGGCGAGGGCTAATACTTCCCGTGCTGGTACGGGGTAACTACACCAGCCAACCACCAACACCGCCGTAATTGGACGAGAAAGAAGAGAAGAGATGGAGATATGCATAAGTAATTCGCCTTTTTTTCTTAATCAATTCTGATAGCTTCCAATTCTTTCCCATCGCTGAGGGAATCGAAATAAGTTTGGAAACGGTAAAGCAATATAGTTCGAGCTCCACACTTCTATTCACACATCGATCAAGTCGGTGTTGGTGATGTCTTTTTTCCATCGTGAGGCACGATGCACACGAAACGAACCGACATGTTGAAATATGTTTTACCAGGCCAGGGTGTTTTCAAATATGCACTCGTTTTTTTGTTTGAATTACTACTCCATCGCACATTTCTCTCCTAACGCACACATTACATTCTCCCAAACACGCACGCACACTCGTATCGATCTTCGGTTAGGCTTCGATGCACTCAAAGGCTTTGGTGGGACAAACAGACTGTACACGGAGGTGCTTCGTTTTAGCGTTTCCTTATATCGCGCGCGATTTTTGGAAGCGGATGGACGAGAAGCTTCACGATGTTCGAAAGTAAACTTCGCTGTGAGTATCCTGAACGTGCACATGTACTATCCGTCGTGTGTATGTGTGACATATTTTTTTACTCTGACAAGACATACGTATGAGAATGTGTGTGTGTGGGTAAGGCAATTCGTTTCCGCTATTAATATTCGTACTGGCTACTAGATCGATCTGAGACTTTGTGGCTCGATTTATTTCAATTTTTATAAAATACACTTCCTTCTTCAAACGTACACCACAAACACATAGAAGCACAGACACAGAAACACGACCCGCAGGGTGATCTACATTACAGCAACGGGAGGGAAATAAAAGGTAACGAAACTCACTCTCACAACAGGTTGGTACGTGACGGAAAAAGGGGGTGCGTTTGCGCCCAGCGCGTTAAACTTCGGGCACAACGACGACGACGACGACGTTTGCTCACTTTCACTGTCTGCTATGGAATGAGACACCCGGGGTGGGTTCTCCAACACATCATATAAGATATTTACCCCCTTCCAGAGTCGCTTTTCCATGCGCTCGCTCGCTCGCTCTCGCTCACGAATGGGTTTGCTAGGAGTTTGTGTTTTTTTGCTCTTACAGATAGAGAGAAGCTAAAAGCGAGAGCGAGAGTTTTAACCCTTCAGGTAGCTAGCGCCAACGCTGGAAAACATGTTTTCGACCTTCCAATCCGACAATCCGATTGATGCACTAGGAATTTCTTAATTCCCAACCAACGGTCCGGCGGCGGATTAGATGCATCCCGAGCACCGGATTGGAATGCGCGATAGTGTCGAATTAATAGTATCTCTCTCCTCCAACACAGATGCACAAATCCGGTCAAAAAAGATCCAACGTGTCGGTCTCTTTATCAGGCCCGCCGGGCGGAAGGCTCGTCCCGTGTCGGGACGTGTTCATTTTACTTGCTAATATAGACGCATGCGATCGGCCAAGAGATTTGGAAAGAAGCTCAAAGCCAACGACTTCTGCGGAGACTGGCTGGTGGATGCGATGCGGCCTTGATTTCCAGTATCGGGTTTGGATCTGATCGCATCGTTGCCGGTGCCAGAATAAAGGTGCGGTAACATGCGCATGTGGCATTTGATGCCACGCTCAGCACATCGACACCGTAGGCTCTAATCTGTTTGGCCTTTCCGATGGAAGGCGTGGAAGGTTCTATCCATACCCCGAGCCGCTTACACGCGCATTGACATTGGAATGCTTCGGCATTGGTGCTGGGATGCTTTCCATTCTGAACACTGGTCCATGGAAAGCTTCTCGAAAACTTCATTTAAAAGCCGGGCAATGATTGATTTGGCAGATGACAGTTATCCAAAAGATCAAGTAGGCGGTGCCTGGGTGAACGTCCAATTTGAAAATGGGTTTCACTTTTTATCCGTTGACTAATGCCTAATGCCGAAGCGGGAATTACATGCCCGAACATGGAATCTCCATAAAACCCTGGGTATGTGAGACACTGAGCCACTGTCTGTGTGTACACAACGAGCCTCCCGATAGCTGAGGTTATCAGCTCTCCAATAAACACAGCAAGCTGACAGCTCTAGGACATCTCTGGGTTCTCCCGTTCCATGCTTGTCGCTTGCCGCTTAAGGCCATCCGAGGGCAACGGCTAATTAACACGCTCGTGCTATTTCCTCGTGGAAGTCACACTTTCCATCGCGAGTCGGTTTTGTTCTGAGCGCTTCGCGCTAGCAGAAGCGATGTTTTCACTCACGGCGTTGGAAGGAAGTTTCCAGAAGGAAAAATCGACTCGCAAAAAAAAAACGTATTCGAACGTCTGCTCAAGAACTGACAGTAGACTAATAAACAGGCTCACGCGTATGAAACACGTTTTCCAAGGGGCCATTTTCGGCCGGCGGATAGGGTGAGATTGCTCACGGCATTGCGCAGACCAACACTGCCAGACTGCCGACTTAGCTCTTCCTTTCTTGCTCTCTCGCTCTCCCTCTTTATCACTCTCCCTAGGCTAGCCTCTAGGGTCATTGATGTGGAAGCTTCGATGCACTTCGAACTTGGCGTGCTTTCGGTTCCTCTAAAGCGTTGTTTCATCAGCCACTAAAGAGTCGAACCACCAATACACACGGGCGAACTACTCGCACAGGCTGGTGTAACACGTCGAGAACGCTTTGGCTTGCGCCCCTAGCACCATATACGCCGGTGGTGCGATCGTGGCGTCCGGTTGGGCCGGTTGTTCCAATCGAGCACCGACTTCACCGCATCGCGTACCCAAATACAAACATGCGAGCGTGCGCACGCGTCTAACGAATGCTTGGGAGGTTGAGCAAGAACCAGAAGTCAGGTTTTTTTTTCTGTTGCTGCTGTTGTTGTGTTTGAGTCCAACTCAAGACTCAAGGTGCGCCATCGGTGTTGGTGCGACGTTCCGTGCAGGATGAACGCGCGATAACGCGCGATTTCATCTATGCGTTGTGACGAAATCTCGGCACGTCCCCATCGCATCGGCATGGATCATCATCCTACCACAAACCATGCCGTACGTGCTGAAGAGACGAAAGTACGACGAAGTCCACACTGAACCCTTCCCAAATGTACCGCGACCGAACGTTATCGCGTCATTCCGATTAAAATGGTCGCTTGTGCAATGACGGTTGTGCGCGAGATTTTCGGAAAGGATCACTGCCGTGGCTGCCGTTGGATGTATGGTTGTATTGTGTGCCTTTGGACCACCGGGTGGCCACCCGAAACGAACGAAGTGCACGCCGGCTGGTTTCGCAAACGATCGTCGCGGTGACGACAGAGCGGTGGCGTCATTTCCTTGTTATTGTCTTCTCGCGCTGGCGACAGAGTTCTGCATGCAGGGGCTTTTCATGTCGTGCTGTCATCTAGCGACGTTAGTAATGGGCCCCGGTGCACCTATAACTCCAAGCCTCCACTCCTGCTGGTAGCGCAAGGCAAGAATTGGAGAAAGAAATGTCGGTTAGATAACTGGCATGTTTGGGGGAGGACATTTTTTGTTAGGAATCATATGGGTCGTTGGAGGTAACAAGTTGGTTCTTCATTCACTTGCTTTGTGGGACACCGGACACCTTAGATATCTCAAGAATTCAAGGTGTGCTTCAAAGTGTCCTATCAAAGGTCGATTGAATCAAGAATGAGTTTCACTTCGCTGATCGTCTTACTCTAGCTGGTTCTTTCAAGAAACCTGTTCACCTGCAACTTTGACGCAGTTGCACACATAAGATGTGCTTTGGCGCTCGTATTTTCATACATGAAACATGCAAAGTTGAAGAGAACTCTTAAGGACAAGCAAGATTATTCTTCTCAATCACTCAATGGCATGAAGGTGTCGCTGTTTATCTAATCCATGCAATCGTTTCGCGTGCTTAAATATGGGAATGGAACGCACGCGATGGCATTTGTGGCTTTAAACACATGCGCATCCCGCTCGTCGGTATGTTCAAGTGCTGGATGAAGTCGTGGCATGGATTTGGAGAAACTTACCTAAGACTTCGAATGCGCCATACCGTCGGGCGAGCAGAAAGAATTGATCCCGACGCCGTACAGGCGCCGATCACGTTTCACCTGCCGATTTGTTCCAACCTGACTCCCGGACTCCCGGGAGATGGTGGATCACTTACAGCACGTGGCAGCGGGAGGTCAGGCTTCTCGCGACGGCACTCTATTGATGCCAAAGTTCGCCATCGAAGGCGTAACAACCCGGGCGGACTTTCCGACACCGATACCGGGCGGGCGAGCGTCTTTGTCCATTTTCCTTTCGCGTCCTAATTCACCATTTAAGGACGGCCAACAGCGGGACAACGGATCGAGTGGCTAAGGCTCCCGAGCACTGGGCGCAGTAAGCGGGGAGGAAGAGAATATTTAGATCAAAAAGTGGTGCAAATGTATGCCGTGGTGGTGTTATGTAAAATGCTTCCCGTCGTCTCTTGCCTCATGCGAGAGTGTGCCTGGAGCGCCCTGGCACGGGCCGAGCCACGAGCCACACCACACACACACACATGCACTCGCTAATCTCGCTATGTTTTATGACGATTTCACTTCCTCGTGCGCATGCCGATTTATCTTTCCTTGTTGCGCCTTCACTGGGTGCTGCTAAAGCTTCAAAAGCCTAGTCCGAGCACTTTCCATCGAGGCCACGCCGGAGGCACAGCAATGCTGCTAAATGTGGCTCTCTTCGCCCGTACCCTCCACTCCACCCTCTCCCCCTACTACTTGTGGCCTTCACTCTCACGAGTGGTGGCCGCACGTAGCACTTTGGTTCTATTTCTATGCCTTTGTTTTTTT
>JXXB01025788.1:0-16936 GCA_000956275.1 Anopheles koliensis | reverse complement strand
TAATGCTAGAAGTATTTCTTACTATTTATTAATACGTAGTTCGACTCGGAGTTACCTAGCATTTTTAAAGAATTGCTCATAAAGGACTTCTTCAGCTACATTCGATATCTCTTCTATATTTTTTTATACAACAGCCTGATAAGTTGTCCAAAGACAATAACATTACAGGATATGTTTATCAATGTTTACTTTTTGTCTTTAATGGCTTTATTAAATTATACGCTTATTTTAATCCCAGCCCGCCACAACATTCCAAACCGTGTTCTTTTTCACGTTCTTTCCTACGCAAATGTTTCGACTGTACGTAACGAACCGACCTCAGCAGCTTCTGGCTGGTGGTTACACATGCAAACTTAAACAAGGTTTAAGTAAACAGCAACGTTCCAGCAGATTCTTCGGCCACGTTCCTGCGCCCGAACTCGTTTACGCCCAGGCTGTGCCGTCCTTTAGCGAGCGTCCGCTTTCCGCTGAGGAATGCGATAGCGTCCTCAGGCTCCCCGGTTCGGTCGTCAAACACAACGCGCCAAGTTCACGGCGACGTCGGCACGATTCGCAAGACGTTCGGCAGCGCCGGTAACACTCGGGGAGTTGTCGATATCCAAGCCGTCCTGTCCGAGATGGCCGGGACGCCGAACGGTCCCCTTGGATCCTCGGGAGGACGGGAACGGACGGGAGGGAGCAGATTACATCGGGGTCGGGCGGTGTGATTGCACTTTCTTCGTCCGGGACTCTGAACGACGCAAAGTGGGCCCACACCCGTTTCACGGTCCGGGTTTGCACCAGGAAAGATGGATGATAATACTAAAGTTAAATTAAATTTATGCAAAATAGCATACGAGTAGATGAAATTATTATGATTACTATTAGAACTACCGCCGGGGACCGCTTGCCGTCTTGGGCAAGCTGGCCGGAACCTAGGGGTTGGCCTGCGTCCGAGCTGTTGGCTGATAGTTTCGGATAACCCGCTGCCGTCTGCGTTTTGTCCATCCCGTCCGGGCGGTGCTTTCTTCTAGCCACCTTAGCCGAGTCTTGGAATAGAGAAATAGAAAGGCAACCGCTCCCGCTTAACCCAGCAGCGTTCTTTATCCACCCGAAATGACATCTCTCTCTCTCTCTCTCTCTCTCTCGTTCGATCCTTTGCATCAGGAGCATCCTTTTGTTGAAATTTGTTAGGGCGATGAATTGGACGCCGCAGAGGACGGGGAATAAAAACCAGTGTACAACTTTCAACAAAACACCCGAACGCCGGCACCATTCGGAGGCACGGGCAAACGATCCGAGCGAGATCTGCGAGCACGGCAGATTCGGTGCAAATTGGCCAGACGCACCACAAACTGCCCTCTCCCGCGCAGCACCGCACCGTGCGTTAAGTTTTTAACCCTGTCTACGTTCCATAAACCGGCAAGTTCGCTTGCAAACTACTCCCGCAACCTCGCAGCACAGTGGACGTACTTGTAATGAGCACAAAGGATGTCACTCCCAAAGTTATTAACTCTTGTTAGCGGACGTTTTACAAATACCTACTGCTACACTCGAGCAATCTAATAAGTTCGAACCCCAGCTGCTCTCCTAGTGTACTCCGTCTCCAATAGCAACGTGCCCGGGAAGTTTGCCGGCAGTTATTGCGATCGGCTTCGGCGTCCGGTATCGGCGTTCGAATCGCTCGTCCCGAGTCATCTTATCAGCACCGGGTAACTTCACTGCCCGCCGTGCAGCCAAACCACTCCCGATCGCTTGGATCAATGCAAATGTCCGGCTAATCGCATCCCCCGGATGCTCCGAACCTAATCAGATTTTGGGTTTTCGACTGGACGGATGGTGGAGAAGCTGCTAGCCGGGAACATCTGATGCGGAGGAGGGGAGTTGGACGGTGTTTCCGGGAAGAAATGGTCGTCCGTTGGTCTTGCACACGCCACTTTCTTCCCGAAACCGGACAGAAACGGGCCGGGTTTGCCTGTCGTTAAGCGGGAAAGCGGGTGTTAATTAACAGTTGTTATTACGACGAGGCACCATCGAGTACGGCCACAGAGTGCGAGAAAGACAGTTCCTGGCCCAGCGATGCACCACAGCTGCCCATCCGCACCCATCCGCTGCCAGTTTTGACGCAGTTCAATGTGTTTTCATTTATAACGCAATTTCCGACACTGGTAATGATTTCGCAAACTCGCACGGCGCACCGGAGCGTCCGGAGGACCACAATCGTGCGGGAGACGAGAGTTTGGATACGCTTTGAGGTTACATCTCCAGCTGGAAGACGATGGCAACGATAGTGGCGTTCCTCGATAGCTTGCATCCGATTGGCCGTTGTGTCTCAGGTAGCGCCGCATGATCAGCCTGTGCCAGTGTGTCTCACTGGACAGGAAGGAGATGGTAATGCACACGCAACTGTTACCGCAAAGCAACACTGAAGGTGACGTCTCGTCGTCGGCATCGTATTCGCACTGGTGTCGCTCGCCCTGGTGGAACCCATCGATGGAAGTAATCAACAATGCACATCCGTTTGACCCCTTTGCTCGGTGTCGGACCTTTCTACCGCCAAACTGTAGCAATCTCGGTCGTATACTCTCTCGCTCTCGCACTCTTACTCGTTCAGTCTTGCCTTTTGACCGTGTTCGGGACATATGATAGTGATAAGTAGTACCGGAGCTCGACCAACGCATGGGAAGTTAAGATGTGCGGTTCTGGCATCTAGCGTCATCCAATTCTGGACACCTCCAGTCCGTTCGCCGGAAATGCTCTCCCGGTACGGTCGGTTCCCAAAAGGGGCTGAAACGGGTGATATTGCCAATTAGTATGGGATGCTTAAATTGCTTGCAATAATAGACATAACACGCATTTTAGATTGTAATCCTTGCTGCAAAGAGATACACGAACGCTCTAGTACTAGTGGTTACTGGTTAGTAAAACGCTGTGCAAGTGCTCAGCATGTTTTATACAGTCGGTTTTGTTTCTTCAAGCACCTCACGTCACCCGATTAATCACGTCAAACTTGAACTGATTGTATATGTTACTAACGCACGCTTGTCAAACGAAAGTGTAAATGAATTGTTCTTTAATGGAGTAAAAAGAAAACATTCACTCTCGTTTGCTCACTATCTCTTTCGCACTACATTTTTATCAAACGCAAACGACACAAACGTATAAGCGGAGGAAGAATGAAATAAAAAAAACGCATTTACTAGTGTGCGTGGCAAGCTTTTTAACATTTTAATCGGTACCGCATTAAGCAGTCATTGTGTGCATGTGTGCGATTGTTCGGTGACTCCGACACGCAGCCTGCGAGTCGATCAAATAAAACGATATCGAGTGGTACCCATCTCCACCGGACGTATCCATGCAGCGTCGCTGCGGTTGACAGCTGGCCGATGGTTGAGTGGTGTGCCGCTTCATCCGATCGTGTTAACAATAAACGCTCCAGTACGGGGCGGATATCTCGAGTAGGTGTGTGCGTGTGCTCGAGCCGGAGCACATTTTATCAGATCGGCAAACCTGCTGCGGCGCCCGATTACCGACCCGACTGTGTCACAATTTTCCACCAACGAAGTGGAGTTAAACACCCCGAACGGCTTGCCGTCGGATGATTGACAAAAAAAAAAGATGGCGATATCGATAAGTGGACGTCTCGTTCGGATCTGCGTTGCCCGGCACGCAAAGTATCGGAACCGGATGTTGTTACGCTCGGTGGAGGTTTCGCGAGCGACCAATTCGGGCACGTGCTCCTGAATAAGCTAACCTTATAATCGAGCGTATTTTAGACGCGCTTCAAATAGCTGCCCCGTGATAGGTTTGTAAATGTTTTGCAATAATGCAGGAAGCATATCGATTAAACTAACGTATCTGGGAAAGGTTTGCGAGCTCTTGATATTTACGCCGGAACTCCGTCACGTTAAAGCATCCTCTATTACTTTCGAGTCATCATGCAGCCCATCCTAATTCGGTGGAGTCAATCAATTTTTCTCATCTGTATCCTTTTTCTTTTATTTGCGTAGTTTTCATCAGCTATCACAAGTGTCCAGACCTCACTCCGATCGAGGTTTGTGGTCTAGCGAAACTTTGCCTCTTGCCTAACGAAACTGCCATCCCTCGAAAGGGTTTTCGAAAAACTGTGTCCTGAAACTTTGTGTGTTTAAACAGACGTAAACCACACCGATTTTCGATGGGCGCAAGTTTAATCACTCCATATCTTTGTGGTACGTCTCACGCTGCTGAAGGAACAAGCGCTGTTGCTTGCAGCAGCTAGAAGTTGCTCAACAGGCACACATTCTTCGCATGAAATGTTCAGTTGCGTCAGCAGAAAACAGCTCGTCCCGGTGATGTTTCGAGCTCTGGCGCATGCAGAAGCGTTTGTTACGAGCTCGGGCTTCTTATAAGCAAAGCCGGGCACTGCACGAGTGGAGCAGAAAGGGAACAAAATAAAACACAACATCACATGCAGAGCGAAAGTTCGCTACGAAATGAAGGCGAAGTTTATGCAGCACAGTTCGATTTCTGACGTGATGGTTGGTGACACTCCGGGGCACGTAACCGGCCCGGTCTAGCCAGTTCGTGCATCCGGCGTTTCTGTCCCAGATCAAAGGAGACTGATGGATTGATTCAATTTTCCAATCGTTTTAGTGCGACCCCGTGTGTACATGTCTGCTCGGAGGGAATCAGTGTGCAGTTCGGAATAAATACAAAAAAAAACGGCTTGAACCATACCTTTCCGAACATGATTTCTATCATCGCACGGACTGCACGGTCTGCTTTCCGCTTGTAGCCATTAGGAAAATTGTTCTAGAAAGTTTCTATTGCCGGAGGAAAGATGCGATCTAAACGGAATCGAAAGTAACAGCACCGGACATTAGCCGGATGTCAACTAAAGGTGCAGCGACACTCACAAGCAGCGTTGTTTGATTTTTTTTTTTCAAAAAGAATCTAGATAGCATTTCGTTTTTGTTTTTTTTTTTGTTACAAACGGCCACTTTCTCTGCGCTTCAAATCGCTCGTTAAACAAACACTTTGATAGCAGCAGCAGCAACTGTTAAATTAACTGCCTGTCCTGTAGCTAACACGATGGAATGAGCTTTTTCAGAGCTTTTACTTTTATCCCAAAAGGCATTACTGCAGCGGCTACTACGAGCTACGAAGACTACGGCGCTGCCGTTAATACTACTACTCAGCGCAAAAGAGTGTCGGCATGTTTCGTTCGTTCGCCATTCATTCTGCTCCGAGGGACCGTCGCTGGCAGTTGACAGTAGCCCGGTAGGTGCAATAAATTTTCATTTAATCTTAATCTTCCTTCCACCCTCGACAACAGGCGGGACGCTACGGCGTGTCGCTGGCTGGAAATCTTCCCCGCCTCGGGACGACGGCCGAACCCGGGCTCTGTCCACCTGCTAATCACGTCCACCGTCGGCGTGCAGCCGTGGCAGCCGGACAGCCGGCAAACAGTGCCGCAGTTGCTTAGGCACGTCAGCTCCACGGTGCCGGAGACACCCGTGCCATCGGCTAATGCTGCCTTGAGGATTTTTTTTGCTCACGTCCCACCTGCCACCGAAGAAAGTCGCGGTCAGGTCGGCCGGCCGGCTGACAAGTGTAAATAATTAAATTTTTAATTTGTACTTACTTGCCGTCCTTTACGTCCTGCTTACGGGTGCGCGCAAAGCGTGTTTCTATATGTGCGATAACAGGGAAATGACAGGACGAAAATGGGAAAATGTTCAACTGGTAAAATGTAAGCTATGCTGTGCTGGTTTCGGTGGGATATTCATCCATCATTTATCGGGCTTTACGTTAGCCGGGAGCTTCTGATTCTTTGACGCCCGTTGTACGGGGATGGGAACAGCCCTGCAAGATACATAAAAAAATAAAAAGGAACATGGTTGCTGGGAGCTACTGGGTCTGATAAATTCGACTTCGGGTCTGATTCGGAATGTTATTATGAAAGAACGCATAATCTAAAAACTGTCCAAGAACAAAAACACTAGATCTATCAAAAAGGATACGAACATGTTAACGAGGTGCTTCATGGACTTGAGCATGACTTCGCTGTTGTTCGTATGAAGACAACTGGAACGATTTGAGTATAGCTGTGATAAAGCTACTTACGTAAGATAAATGTCGCGTGAACGGTTGCGGAGTTTTAGCAGCTAGCAAAACAATCCTATCGAACCAGAACGCACCAAAGGACATTTACTGAGATATCGGACGATTATATACTTCATACCATCACGTCCACACTTACTTTCAAAGTGCGAACCAACTAATCTCGGGCTGCACTTGTCGGGCAGCAGGAGTTGTGTTTCAATTGTGTCGTAGCGAGTGAAACGCTCATGCTATCCGCTCTACCTGGGAAAACCAATAATGCCTTGGCCCATAAAGCTGCAGCATTGCACAACACTCCAGGACGTTCGCTAGGTGGTGCTCCAGAATCGAGTTTCTCGCCCAACAAACACGTGAGCAGCGGGACGAGTGTTGCGTTGCTATCAACGCACGGTAAAGTGGCAATATCCCTGCACCTAGACTGCCATCTTGAACGCCATGCCCTGCTGCCAGTGTACTATTTCAGCCTAACCAGCCCGGTATTCCGATCGGTGGACAATTAATTTAAATTCTTTCGCACACCAAGCAAACATTCCGAGCGTTCTGTATCTGTTTACGATCAATCAAGTCGTTTTGGGCTACAGTGCTTCGAGCAACCCAAGCGCACATCTTCTTACCGGCTCACGAAGGGCCCGCAGAGGGTGGGAGTGTTTTGAGTGGTAGCATACAAACGAAAATATGCCTGTCTGCATATCGGAAATTAAAAGAAAACATTCATCGTCGTGTGGTAAATGCAACCGGGCTGTGTTTCAGCCAGAATGTATCCAGTATCTTTTTTTTTACTCGCCTTACAATTGAATTTGTGTATATGTTTTTTTGAATTTATAAAGTAATGCGTAGCACGTCTAGAACGTATCAATACAGCTCCGAACGCGGCCTGGAGTTGTAGCAGAGGATGTCACGTTGTAGGTAATCTTTTATATGCCTGAGCGGAAGTTCAAACTCCATTTTTCGTCACTATAACCCAAACGGTAATTAATTTCTTAGCGAAAAACAATGCACGTATTTTTCCCCTCAAATTATTGCAATTTGTTCAAATTGTTTTAGTTCATACATTTTTTTTCGAGCGGCTAGATTCGAATCGGGATTCACGCAGAGAGCGCCATCTATTTGACCCAACAATAATCCGCATTATTGCTAAACAAGCTGCTCGAACTATGTGTCCGAAGCTCTCAAATAAACAGGTGTTTTCGAGCAGCTGAGCTGTCCATGGGGTTATTGATAGAAAAATTGCTCGTATGCTTGTTTCATTTCGAATTGGAACAAACTAACGCATTCATCGTAGCGATGAATTCCAATAAGAAAAAAAAACTGAATATAAAAATAAGAATAAAATCATTGAATATTCAATTTAAAAATACGAATGTGATTGCATAAATTAAAATACTAATTATTACTAGCTAAAAATATCCGTAAACAAAGCAAGAAACAAATATTAATCTTAGGTAGGCAAAGTGAAAAATACGCAAGTAAGTAATTTTGTTATCCATAAAACACATTTCTTACACACGGCTTATATGTGACAACGCAAACGTATTGAAGTAAAGTAAAAGAAATTAAAAAAAAATCAAAGCGATAACATTGTTCGCATCAAACGAATATTTACTCTAAAACGAGATGGAATAGTTTACCACGGAGGAAATTTCTCAATAACCATACCAATAACGTACGCAAAAAAGGCGGGGAAAAATTCATTTGCATTAAAGTACAGGTAAAGTTCGTTTGTTCTTTTTATTATGTGTTACCGTACCGTTGCTTTATTCGCTTCACAACACACGCTCGCTTCTAACCACCTGCCTTCGCACATATATCAGCATATCGTGTTGCCTAGAATGTCGCTCAATTAACGTAATTTCAATTCACATTGCAATACATGTTACGATACGAGGAACAGAAAATACTTTTCATCTTCAGCGTTCGAAGATACACACCGCAAGACATAGAGCGAAACAAATAAATCGTACACTAGTGCTCATGTTTCGGTGTTACTATACGCAACACGCCAAACAAAAGCAGCGAAACTGAACCGATTGCAAGCGTTAAATATTAGTGATACAGATTAAAGCGTACGTAAAAAAAAACTAAACGTTCCGTTCCGCAGGTGTTGAGATCATTATCGTTGTTTGCGTCAGCATGCAGTGCCAAAAAGGACTTCCGCATGTCGGCGTTCGCTTTCCTCGTTCGTTTTTTTGTCTCCCTCAAAGGAATGTGTTTGTTTTATCGCTTCAAATATCCCATCTTTTTTAAATCAAAAAGTAATGAAAACGCTCCTTTTCTTTTTGTTAAATACGATCCGTGTACCGGATATGGGTTTGGTTTTGCTCAGAGCGGGTTTGGGTCCTGATCCCGTACATTCTTTGTCTGGTTTGGTTTTCGGTTTTGTTTCCTTCGCGCACCGATTCGCTGTGTGTTGCCTATCGTTTTGGTTATTTCGCTTCAAAATTACGCATAGCACAAACAAAAAAGGCACGCTTTTTGCATAGAAAACGCACAGCAAGCATTAATACATACTCAGTAGCAATAATAATATTAAATAATATTAATGGGGTACGATACCAAACTAAATAATATGTAGTTCCTTAATAAGGCCAGATAGATTTTTTTAAATTTAAGCAGCGCGCAGCAGTGTTCCTTCCTCATTACTGAAGTATCCTTTTGTGTGCACAAAAAAAATAGAATGAAATCAACCGCACACCCAAGCGCTATTTTGCCTTTGTTCTAGCAAATGGCGGCCTGATACTTAATCATTCGCCGTTTTTCTCGTTGCTGCTGCAGCAAATCATGCCACGCTAAACAAAAAAGTGTACCAGTAATTGAACAAGCTAACAAAAAAAAGCACGCCTTTCCGGGCAGCAAAAGTAGCACCAAAAACAAGCGATGGATGCACCAGAAGGCAGCTGAATCCGTTCCCGTATCCGTCTCGCACTATTCGGACGGGGTGAGATCACGTTCCCGCTCGTTCTCGGTGAGGATTTGGTGCAACAGGTCGCACACCGGCTCGAACACCTTCTTGCAGCCCACGTTGGTGAGATTCAGGTAGTCGAACATGTCGTGGTGGCTGATCGTTCCATCGCTCTGTATCAGTCCGCTGTCGACCGTCACAATCTGGACCTTGTCCAGACCGACACACCGTTCGCGCAGCAATCGGTTCACCTGGTCGTTCTTGTCCCGCAGCTCGTTCGGTTGCTGGCCGCGGGGCAGGAGAGTCTGTGCGGGTGAAGGCAAAAAGAAAAGAAATTAGATTGTATGCACTTTTCTGACAATCGCTAATTTTGTTTGTGCCTCCAACATTCGTCCTTAACAAATTTGGCACCTTCTAAGCAAAACAATGGGTTTAATATGTGTTAATATTTTTTTGAACACACAAACTTGAACTATTCTAGAATAAATAGGAAATAAACTCTACAAAAGGTCTAAAATTAATATGAATTACATTCTTAAGTATACGTAAAGTATCACGACTGTTTTTAAACAATTATCGAATACTAATTGACCCCAAACATTCCTCATCCCATGAAAAATATGGGTTTAATAACTCTTAAATTGCATTTAAGCAATACGGCCAGGCCGTTATTCCGTTAAATAAATAAAATAAAATAAATAAATAAAATAACTCTTAAATTGCAGCTTACCCCTGTCAAACATTCTTCGCCCATGTAATACGAACCAGAAAAGATCGCATGATACTTATTCATTTTAATTTCTACTCCAATGCTAAAACGCGATTGGATGTACTAAAACTGATGTAAAACAGTCGATAATTTTAATACGATTTCAGCTCTGTTCAAGTTTTTTAAACCTCTTCCAATAGTGCTTGCGTTTTAATGCTTACTAATGCTTCTCCGATTTTACATGTAATTTAATTCATTTGATTTCTTTTTCTACGGTGCGTACATTAGCGCTTCATGCATGCATAAATATTGGCTTATGCTTATTGTAATGTTATGCTATAATTTGATCTAAATTATCATCGTCAAATGTAATATTATATAATGATAATGCCATGTACAAGACAATGCCAAACTAGAAATCAAAAACTAAAAAGATTATGTTATTTCGAAAAACAAACAAATTTAGCAATTAATCTGATAGTAGGAGCACACAAAGAATCCTATCCTATTTACGGAAGAAATCTTTTCCTTTACACAAGATGTTATACAATAATTAAATGTATCGATGGTTGGAGGGTTAGCTAGCGAGTACGTTGCAAGCCCAGAGGATCGTTGAAACATAATTTTAACCGGCAGTGAGTATTCGAAAGAAAACTAAATCCTTCCGTAAGCTATGTCAATTAAAGCAGGAGCAAACAAAATAATTTAACTAGTTAATTCCGATAGAAAATAAATCTGTTATATCAATAACTAAAACGACCGTTTTTAGATCACAATTTTAAAGTGTGTGTAATTTAATGTTAATCAAAGTTGTTAAAATTTGGCCGTTTTTGGGAACCTTGAGCTATAGGCGGTAAGAAATATTATTCAAAGAAAAATAAATCTGTCATATCAATAACTAAAGCGACCGTTTGTAGATCCCGTTTTAAAGTGCGTGTAACTTAATGTTAATCAAAATTGATAAAATTTGGGCCATTTTGGGAAGCTTGAGCTATAGGCGGTAAGAAATATTATAAGAATGCCTGAACTGATCTTTCCCAACTAAAGACAAAACATAACCGGGAAGCTTTTTGTTTAAGAAAGGAAAACATACGAGACATTTAGGAATGTTTCAAAGAAATG
Source organism: Anopheles koliensis (assembly GCA_000956275.1). Lineage (NCBI taxonomy): Eukaryota > Metazoa > Arthropoda > Insecta > Diptera > Culicidae > Anopheles > Anopheles koliensis. The sequence continues at coordinate 6,122 of JXXB01025788.1, read as the reverse complement.
CTTTCGTGTTCATATGATCTGAAAGCAAACCGAACCGATTATGTGTTAATTGTTTGGAGCAACATATGGTACTAACTAATGCAAGTGATAATATATTTGTTACAGGTTGTTCTACTGATGTTCTATACAGCCCTTACTATATGATGGTGTACTGGTACTGGCACCATTTTCATCTTATTCCTTCTGTAGTGTGGAAGCGGGATTTGCTTCACTCGTTGATTGTTGCTTGTGTCGGTACACTTACCGGAAGAATAATGTAAACATCCGGCAGCTTCTGGCGGATCGTCCGCACCAGCTCGAGTATGCCCTCCGTCACCTCGTCGGCGGTGTCGCCGATGTTGTTCGTGCCGGCGTGCAGCACGATCGCTTTCGGCCGCACGTTGTCTAGCTCGCCGTTCTGCAGCCGCCACAGTATGTTCTGCGTCCGGTCGGTGCGTATGCTGAAGTTAAGGCAGTGCATCGGCACGAAATGCTGGTTCCAGTAGTCGGTGAACTGCAGCGACTCGAGCACGCAATCACCGACGAACATCACGTCCGGGTCCTTCTCTTTGCACTCGGCAACGAAGCGTTTGTGCTGCGGAAGTCGGAAGAGTAGGCGAAATCAGAGTATGCGCGTATCAGGCGGTCACCGTGGACACGGTTTTCAGGGTTGATAAGGATTCGGTTGATGGTCGGGCACCACGGACAAACAGGGGTTGATGGAGTTTTTCCGGTTGCGAGCGACCCGCAGCCTGGTATGGGCGCGTGTATGCGTCTACGGGGTTGGAAAAGCAAGTGCATGTACGTGAGCGTGTGCGTGTGGGTATGTGTGCTACTTACGATACTCAGCCATCGGTCATCACCGTCCAGGTCTTTGCAAATGGCAGGCAGCGTCGTTCCACTCATTGCCCCCGGGCTCACGCGTCACCTATCGTTTCCCGAGCACCTCGTAGCCAGCTAGACCCTCGGACACAGCCAGCGGCACGGTCAGCAACCCTGAAACCGGACGGGAGCGGACGTCACACGCCGCGATAAACAATAGCCGACGGCCCGACTGCTTTGCACAAAACAACCGATTGGCCGATGGGACGAAACAAATTAAGCTAGCAAAACCGCCGGGCCACCGAACGACACGGTGGAAAGAAACCGCAGAGACCGCCAATCGGAAACGGAAACAAAACAAGATTTTTGCTAGCGAATGTTCTTCGTTGGCAGGGTTACGGGCTCTAAGGATGCTGCTGGATGAACTTTCTTTTTTTCACGCTTCGCTTTCTACCGAGCGCGGCGCTAGTGATGGTGCCAGCAAATGTTCATTCATTCCGATCCAGCCCGGGATCAAACGCATCCAATCTGGGATCGATTTAGCTCCTATATGGATTTGCAGGGTTCGAAGAAATATTACAGCAGAGCTGGTCAAATTATCAGTGCAAGAAACAGTATTCTAATTGTCGTGCTTATCCAAAACAGATTTTAAAGCCGGTAAATATTTGACAACGTGAAAATATTGTTGATTTTAAAAAAATATTTTGGTAAACGGAACTCATTAAGTCATTTATTTATTATCTCAGAATAATCAACATGAAAGGTGTTATAATTAAATAAATTATTTGGGTTTTTTTGTTTGAATCATCGCTTAAAACATGAATGTGGCATATAACATTTATTGTAATAACGTTTTAAATTATTTATATTTGTTTTCCAAAATATTTCGAAGAATGACAGTGAATCTGACAGTATAAACTGAGAACGTGATAGTGTCATGACATTTTTAGAGCTTTCGGAGAGCTTTCCTAAGGAAGCGCGCATGTGGCTTTTCGGACACTTTTGCGGCCAATGATACGTGCCCGATTTGCTATCCGAAATTCATATGTTGAAATCTTAGAATCCTATACATCAACGGCAAGGTAAAAAAGGATCAATTAATGTCTGTCGAACCCATAATATCGAAATCGCGAATTGGATGTAAAATTAGACAAGTTAGAAATCGTTTTACGTCAAGAATATTATTCGTTTAAGAAAAGTGCGACTCTCATTCACTGTGTTAGATTATAAAGCGGGAAATCAGATTTCAAACAACCGAAATAGCTAAGAAGAGCTAAGAAGAATACCTCCTCCTTGCATCACCAAACAAAGGTAGACATATTGATTTGAGTTTAAAACTTTATTTATAATAAAATTGTCTTTGTTAGCATAGTTCAAACAGCCCCAAAACTAGCCGCAGTTTCACTGTCTGGTAATATTTTTTCTTGCACTGGACAAAGTGTTCGGCTTTGGCGGAGGTCGTTTCGATACTAGTTGGTTTGAATGACGTGGGCGACAGAGGGTGGATGGCTAGGTGGCATTGAACAGTACGTTAGGTGCTAAATATGAACTGCTCTATTTGCGCTATGTAGTGTGTTGGAATCAGAAGGATCTGTGTTTGTTAACGCCTACACACCTGCTGTCTGCTTGCGCCAGCTCGTCGTGCCACCAAAATTTAGCTGACGGACTATTATTTCCAAAGGATCATAAACTGGGTCTGTATGGCCGTTTAATCATCTGTATCGCCTTCACCAACATCGACGGGTTCGTCGTTCTTGCTTGGACGCTGTGCGTAAATCTAGACTCATTTCTGTTACATGTGTAAGAAAGTGCGCTTTCATCCACGCACACTATAAACATTAAACACCGCTCCAGCGCGTTTTTTTTTTCATTACCCCCACTCGGACTTGAGAACAAGAAACACAACGATCTGTCTAATCAATGGAGTGCAATCCGAGTCTGATCTGAGTTTTTTTTTCCTTTGTGCGTCGGCTTAACGTTGTAGTGCGTGGGCTATTCACTTCTGGAACGGTTCCTTTTGCAAAGTTATACCAAAGTTTTCAACTCACAAACATTGTCCGGAAGAGATAAGTGTGTCGGGATTAGCTATCTGGCGTCTATCACGGTATCGCCTCCTATCGTAGCCACTGTTCAAGGAAAAAAAAAGACAGCTCGCCTTTTTATGTTAAGCACAGATTGCTGCTACTGATGCTGCTGGCTCGACTGTAAGACGTTCCAAACGGTCCATACCAGGGGTGTTCTAGGTGCCTGCATTGGTTGCACAGTGCCATCTGCTGGTCCAACTCTATCGGTCCGTACTATTTATTATCAATACTACAACTACATTATGCTTGACATTTACCTACGAACTATCTTGCAAGATAGAAGAAATGGAAATGAATGAACCTGGGAACGTTACGGGAACGGAGTTGCGGCTCCTAATGCATAGGTAGTGGTGGTTTATCTGGATGTGCAAAACTGATCGCAAGAAGGTAACTTAGCCGGCGTGTTTGCGTCTGCAGCATCGGGATTGCGTGCGTGTCGTCGTAGAACGGTGCCGACTGTCCGGCTGCCCCATCATCTGCGACACGGGCTGCCCAAGGCGAACGCGTTGTTCAACCGAGAATCTTCTTAATGTACGCCCCGTGGTTGTTGTGCACCTCCGGCTTCGTCAGCGTACGGTGGCGGTTCGGTTTGTATGGCTGATAGTTTTCCACGTTGGAGAAGCTGTTGTGCAGCTCGGAGTTCTCGGTTTCGTCACCGTCGGCGTGCTCCTCCGCACTCTGCTGCTGAGCTTCGTCGTGTACGTTCGTCGGAATCGTGGACGCAACTCCGGTCGGTGTAGTGGAGGTGGTGATGGTGATGGTGGTAGTGGTAGTAGAGGTTAACGTTGCCGCAAACAGCTCATCCTCCAGCTGGGTGTGGATAACAGCGTGGTTCGTTGCTTTGGGTGCAGGTTCGGAACTGACGACGGTGCTCAGTAAACGCTCCGGAACCTCCGTCGAGCCGACAGAAGCTTGCGATATTGGACTAACGGTACTCTGGTGCTGCTCACCGCTGGCCGGTGAGCCAGTGCTAGTGCTGGTTGCTCCATCCGACTCGGTAGTGTGCGTGTCGGCGCTTACACCGGGCTCATTCGTAGCCTCCGTCGGCTGTGCAGTGGAGCCCGATACAGGTGCCGCTGTCGTTGTGTTCAAGTCCGAATACTGTGTCAGCTGTATGGTAGATACGAGTGCGGCCGTGTGAGGAGCATCAACTTCTTCCTTCTCCTTCTGCGCAGCGTCGCTTTCTGGCACCGTAAACGGGCGCGTGGTGATCGTCAGTGACGCTCCAACCTGATCTGGACTATGCGACGGTTGCGTTTGATCGAAGACGACGTCTACTACCTGGTGCGCGTCGGTGCTGGTACCAGTTGCCAAAACGTTTGCCTCACTGGATGTCGCGGTCTGTTCGGTGGAAGAAGCGGCTCGCAATGGATCGGATCCAACGCTGGCGTCCTGTGTGGAAACTACGGTCGGCAATGGTTCGGTGACGGCGGTCGTGGAAGAAGCGGTTGGGGCGAGCATCGTCGTTGGCGGTGGTTCCGTATGCGGGCGGGCAGAAATGAAGCGTGCCTTGACGAGCAACATTGGCGGAATGAAATGATCACCGGTTATAACCTCCTTTTTCGGTGTCGTTGGCAGGATATGGCTGGCGGCTGTTGTCCGCGTTGTGAGCAGCGTTGGTGGTAAACCGGTCGTGGTCGTGGTCGTCACCGTCGTCGTGGCGGAGGAAGGTGGCGCGGTTGGCGTCGTGGTATCGGTTAGATCGGCCGAGGTACTGCTCGCAACAGACATCTCCGTCGTTCCCGTTGCCCCTAGCGCTTCACCATCCGCATCCGTGCCACGGCGCAAGCGCGAATCGGGCGTCGTTACAACGTCCGGCTCACCAGCACCTTCCCCGTGTGGTTGGCTCTTAACCCCACCGGCAACGATCGTCGAGTCCGCGTAATCACCATCCGCCGTCGGCTTCACCGCCTGCTGGATGATGTCAATCGGTTGCGTTTCCGTTTCGTCCTGCATCGGCTGATCGCCCATCATCGGCTCATCCTCCTCATCTTCCTCGTCCGCGCCGCTCTCGTTCCGCTCCGGCAGCTTTTTCGCGTAGCGATTCTTCTTCTCGTACAGCGGCGAGTACTTCTTGCCGTACGCCGCTTTGCGCAAACTTCCCGCACCGTGCGAAACACCGTCCACCTCCTCGCTGTGCAGCGCCGCCTGCTCGCTGCGCATCAGGTCCTGCAGGTTGAACTTGTTGATCACGTTCTTGACCGTGTCCTCGATCTGGTTTGGGTTGACCTCGATTTTGTTGTTGCTGTCGTCGTCGTTGGCCGAGACGACCGTCAGTATGTCGTGCTCCAGGATCTGCGGCGGTTGCGGACGTCGCGTCGAACTCGCGGTTCCTACTCCCTCCGCCCCTGGGGCAAGCTGCAGCAGATTGTTATTCTCCGTCGCGAGGACCGACGCGAGATCTTCCTCCTCACTACACTGCAGCTGCTCGATGATGCTATCGCGATCCTGCTTACCCTGGCACGAGATGTGCTTCGTACCGGACTCGCCACAGTCACGCGACAGCTGCACGGTCCCGCTGTCCGACATATACTGCACGGTGAGCGACGGAATCGAGGTGATGGTACAGTCGACTGCCCACGATGGCACTGCGGAAGAATCGAAATATTTAGCACCAGGAGCACCTTCTAAAAGCTGCCATTACAACTTACCGGGCAGCTCGCAGAGAAAAGCGGCCGTTTCTGGACCTCCGCAACGGAGTGCATGCCAGCGGAAGTCGCGCACAGGATCTACCACCGCACACAGCGGCTGCTCCATTGCCGGGATTGCTTCGGCCCAATAGCCACTCGCTGGATCGAGCGCCTTCGAGCTTCTGACAAAGAGACAAGGAGTGGGAATATTTTCATGCATTAATAAATAATCGTACCTCCGCTGGAACGTCCTGAAATCACTCAGGAAATATTCTTCGCACTCGGCCCGTCATCGATCCGGCGGTATAATAATAGCCACCATTGAATTAGTCGGAAATGATGTATTGCCCATGGCGTGCCCTTCTGTCTTCTGCCTTTCAACCTTTCAACAGGCATTAATAGCACCTACGCTTGAAGCTTTTGGGGAGGTTGGGTTGTTTTGAAATCTGGAGGAATTATCCGTATTATCTTTAGGTCTAGTGTCAAGCCGGGTTGAATTTATGACCCAACCAGCTTCCCATTAACCGTTCGAGCTCGATGAGCCAGACAATCGCTACATACTTGATAAGATCCTTGTTTCCTCTTAGTGGCTTATTGGGAGGATTCG
>JXXB01025776.1:0-12370 GCA_000956275.1 Anopheles koliensis | reverse complement strand
CGAGGGTGCCTGCCGGACCACGCTGAAGAACCTCGGGCTGGAGTACATCGATCTGTACCTGATCCACTGGCCGATGGCCTACCGCGAGGATGGCGAGCTGTTCCCGCAGGACGCGAACGGCAAGACGGCCTACTCGGATGTCGACTATGTCGACACGTATAAGGCGCTCGAGAAGCTGGTCGGACTGGGATTGGCCAAAAGCATCGGCATTTCGAACTTCAACTCGAAGCAGGTGGAGCGTGTTCTGGCCGCGGCCACCATCAAACCGGTCACGAACCAGGTCGAGTGTCACCCGTACCTGACGCAGAACAAACTGTCGCCGTTCTGCACTGAGCGAGGGCTCGTTATTACCGCGTACAGCCCGCTCGGCTCACCGAACCGCCCGTGGGCCAAGCCGGACGATCCGCAGCTGATGGAGGATCCGAAGATCGTCGAGCTGGCGAAGAAGTACGGCAAAACGGCGGCCCAGATCCTGATCCGCTATCAGATCCAGCGTGGTCACGTGGTCATCCCGAAGTCGGTGACAAAGTCGCGTATCGCGTCCAACTTCGAGGTGTTCGATTTCGAGCTGACGAAGGACGATGTAGCGACGATCGATACGTTCGACTGCAATGGGCGGCTGGTACCGATCACGAGGTAAGTTTGGAATGGTTCTTTGCATTATAACTAGGGAGAGCGTTGCTTGGAGTCGTATTTAGTCGCGCGACTTCCGCCAGTTCCTTATCAGTTCACATGGCGGAGTTATCTCCAGTGTGTAAAAAAGATGGTTCATTATTACAATGAATTGTGTGATTAAGTGGCAATTTAGTTCAATTTAGTTACTACCCGTTCCGGGTTATCATACCACCGTAAGTTGATAACCTTCAAACGCTAATTTCATTGCTTTTTTGTGCTATTTCCAGTGCCGCCGGACATCCGCACCATCCGTTCGAAAATGACGAGTTTTAATTGGTGCAAATGGGTACATACTACAAAATGTTTTGTTCTGTAATTCGATAATATAAATAAATCATGCATAAAGTAAACATCGATAAATAGACAGGTATCATGTTAAGTTTTTAACTGTATAATTAAGTATTATGAATATAGCTTTGAAGATATCTGAAGCTTAAGCTAGTAAGTGGAAAATATTACGCTAGTTCTGCCTCGATTGGGCTTCCTTACTAGGAATTTTACTTACCGCCTCTCTCACTGTTCGGACGCCAGCAAAATGTTCAAACAATGTACAACTGATGCAAGTTTATTTCAACTTTTCGTTTATTACATCCTACTGACTAACGTTCCACCATTGCCTGAACGTCGCTGTCCCAAAGGGGACGATAAAATTTGGAGGCAAGTAAATAGCTATATGTACAAGTACCGGAAAAGGGGGAAAATATTAATTGCAATAAATATAACTAAGTGATCATAGTAGGTAATAGCTGAGCAGCAGCCTGCACAGTGAGTCCGTTGCGCGCGTGCAGAAACGCGAGAAGATATCAATACCAATATCATCCCCGTTCGTTGTGCTACCTACCAGCCCGAGAGGCTGGAGCAACATCGAGCAGTTATTGAAGCGAAATCGATTCCTTCCTTCCATTGCCCTAAAAGCAAGTCCAATAAGTAATGGAGTGTTTGTTATGCTGCTGGCTAACAATTGGTAAGATTATGTTCAATCAACAAGTAGATAATACATTTTCGCTTGGAACTAGCGATAACGAACGGACGTGCCATAATTTAGGGGGAGTATTGCCGGCGATTCCTTTTGGGCTTTACATCCCATCGGCGCCATCGGGCAAAGTACCTTCCGGCAAATGGGAGTTCGATACCTCCGCTTCTCTGGGTGAGACGGAAGTTTGTACACAGTCTCCAACACACTCTGGAAGCAGGTCCGCCGGTGCCGGGTAGGGTTTTGCGAATACGGCTGGTAGCTCAACGGCGACGGGACTTGCAGGTTCCTCCGAGATTTGAATGACGGTGCCGTCTAGTTCGTTCTCGCCAGTGGAATCTTGCTCCGTATCGTTGGTGATGACGATACGAGGCGCCGAGGATGCTCGTTGACGTTGAGTGTTTGATTCGGACACATCTTCGACTGATATTACCACCGGCGACGTTTCTTCCGAAGCTTGTACATTTTCGAAATCTTCGATAATTGTTGGTGTCGTTGAACGTATCATTCGATCTTCGGTTTGTATCGCTGACTCCGGAACATCAACCACCGTCACGTCTTGCTCCTCTTCTATCATCTGTTCCTCCTCGTCGACCGATTTGTCAACAACGATCGTTTCGTCGTTGCTCGCTCGCTGCTGCTGCACCTCGGTGTTTTCCTCGGTCGCATCTTGCTCTTCGCGCAGAATGTCCGCTTCGTTTTCTTCGTAGATCACATCGTACTGGGGCCGCTGCATGGGCGGTACCATTTGGACGGAATAGGAGGGAGGAATAATTATCTCCGGAGGAGTAACGTCGATCGACTGTAGGTACTCCATGTGATCCAGTTCACGTGTGGCCACGTCTAGCTCCTCGTATGTTACTGGCTCATCCTGCTCTGGTTCTGGCGCCAAGGGAGGAGGTTCTGGACGACCTTTTCTCTGCTGCTGCTGCTGCTGCTGCTTATTATTTTGCTGTTGCCTGTTGCCTTGCTGCGTTTGTTGATTCGGTTGCTGTTTCTGCTGTTTTCCACGGTTTTGTTTGTTCGATCTTCGAGATGGTTGTTGCGGCTGTTGCGTCTGTTGCTGTTGCTGTTCCTGTTGCTGGAGCTGCAGCTCGCGCAATCTCTCGGTCAGCTGGTGTATGTCACGCTCCTGCGACTCAACAACCGTCCTCAGTTCATCGATCTTCTGTAAATCCTCCATCCGTGACTCTCGTCGTTCGTAGCGTAAACGCATCTCCTCGAAACTGTTTGGAAGATCGGAGATATTAATGAGCACATCAGGTTATGGAATTAATCTCTCTCGAAATCACAAGTGCTAGGGAAATAAAAGTGTACCGGTAGCTAGTTCGGGCCGTGCAGAACATTGGTGGTGCAAAATATGAAATGGATCGAGTATGATACTATGTACATAGAAAATGGATTTTGATGGAGCATCTACCAACAACGCGAAGAATGAGGTCCAAAAACAACGATAGGAAAAAAAGGAAACAATGGCACAAACAATGGCGGGTCGCGGGCAACTTACAGATTCGTTAGGCAGCGGCACTTTTTATGGAGCGTTTGGATTTCTTGCGCGTTCTTCGAGTCCCGCGTTTCCAGACTGTGCACGACGAAGCTGTGCTCCTCCTGCAGATCCTTGAGCTGCCGCTGATGGCTGGTCGTGAGGTCTCTGTCGGGGTGGGATGGGTCGTACGGTTCGATTTGGCGATTTGGATTTGGGTTTGGAAAGTGAACGATACGGAGTGCGATTCGGAGCGGAGGTCACATGAAAACGGAATAAAGAAACGTTTGAAACGACCCAACGAGTTGTTTGGGCGGGTGCAAATTTTGAGGTGTTGTGAATTCGGGCGCAGCGAAGATGCGGTTCGGGCGAGTGATTTGCAAGTGTTGAACGAACATAAAGGAATGCATAGAGAAAGATATGTACGCGGATTACTTACGGCTGCGAGAGAGGGGCAGAACATTGGGAAAGACTGTGTGAAGGTACGCGTTAAAGTACTGTTGTCATGTTTAAGCCATAAACGTCAAGCTCGGCTCGTTTATTTCTTAATAATCACACATTCCTAACAATCCCCGCAAGGTACACAAAACAGTAATCGAAAGTAATCGGAATATGCAGCAAAAAGAAGACGCACGAACAACGGAGGTGTAAATGCTCACTCGGAAACAAAAGGCAGTGTCAGAGATATGTAAACGGTGTGCGTGTAGATCAATCACAACGGGTTTGAGGATGTAAAGGGTAAATGCCAAAACAGTGGCTCCAGTTCAAACGGGATCAAACGTGGTTTTGGGAAACATTTTGACAGGATCAAATCCTTCCCTTCCCTTTCAAACAATTTAACGATGCGCTACCATTCGTAGCTGGCAGTAGACGATCAGCCCAAATGTTAGCAATAGCACAGCCGATGCCAGCGATAAGGAATGTGTCTGCTGATAAAACACCATCGAGGGCAGTAACGGATACGCTCCTTTCGCCAATTGCACAAGCAGCAGTATTAGCTGTATCAGTGGATTGCGTGTAGCGCCGAGCACATGCTCCTTTCCATCGTTCGCGGCCTCGAAAGGGATACCAGCGGGACTTATCGTTAAAATATATAAATAAAAAACAAAACGAAACGAAATAGACAAAACGGGTGAGAAAAATGCATTCGTGTTTTAGGCCATCGTTGATTACCGAAAAAGAAAGGAATTATAAGACAAACATAACGTCGAACGTGTTGTGGTACAACACAAGAGAGACGTGGAAAAGAGAAAGTGAGAGAAGAAAGAAAGAGAGAAAATAGAACAAATACATTATCACAATGATGAATGCCGGGGAAAGAGATAGGATGAGCAAGAGCCACACATCAGAAACGGAGGAGTCACGATAAAGTTAAGGTGATACTGTGACAGAAAAAAATACAACAGAACACTTTGCAGAGGAGATCAGGAGCAAGAGCGAGATGGTAGTGCATTTTCCGAATGCGACGTAGGGAAGATGATAATGAACACGAGGTTACAAACAAGATACGAAATATCTACCGTCTATTTTCTCTCCATTTTTTGGTTTGTTATGTCTGATAACGCCAAACAGTCGCTTCCTCCCACCGATACTCGCCACAGGGGAATGGTACACGGAAGGAAGGAAGGAAGGAAACACATGTTCTAACCCTTTTCTTAGCCGGTAATAAACGATGATTAAAACATATACATTTTGGTCAACCGAATCGGGTACGCGCCAGGAAAAGGATGATGGGTCTACTACAGCTCTCCAGAATGATCCACCGTCAAAACACGTGGTTTTTGCGCATGGCAATGGGCATAGAAAGCGTCTACAACAGTCGGGCTACTATAGGCACATTCACACGAACAAAACACAATCACAACACATCAAGAGATGAGAATGGGAAAGGGGAAACCCCGGGGCTGTACACAACGCCGCTTACCTGACTTTGTTCTCAGCATCTTCCAGTCGGTTTCGATTTCGACTATCCATCAGACGGAGCGCTTCCTCCTTTTCCGCAACGAGCGCCTTCCATTGTGACTCTAAAATGCAGTCGCGCATTAGATCCGAAACCCGATAGCTTCCCGTACCCGGTCCCGTACATACCGAGCTCCTTTTTGTGTGACGTCTTCATCAGCTCCGTCGTGTCGGAGATCTCGCGGGCAAACTCCTCCTGCACCTGCTGAATCCGTTCGCTGAAGTGTTGCTCCAGCTCTTGCTTTTCGCGCGCAAACTGTCGCTTCAGGTTCTCTGGGGGAGGTGAGGAATAAATCCATCAGTATCGGTTTCTTGACCACCAGGCAGCGTCGACGAACTCACCGATGATTTCGTCCTTCTCGGACATTTCTTTGGCCAGTTTGCGTTCGTGGTCTCGTTCCGCTCGCTCGACGTACATCCGCGACTGGAGCAGCTTCTGGTCGGCTTCGGTCTGTGCGTTGGCCATCGAATTGATCTGTTGCTCCAGTGTCGCCTTCAGTGATTCGATCTGTGTGCAAGATACGAGCAAATTCGTTTGAAGAAATGGCCAATGGACGCTCATTCTTCGCTCACGTTCTTACCTCATCTTTCAGCTGTTTCTCACGCTCGTTGAACCTCTGGCTCATGGCTTCCGTTTCGGCGAGCGCCTCGCGCCGTATCTTCTCGATCGCGGACGTACGCTCCTCCATGTGTGTCTGCTCCAGCTCCAGCTTGAGACGGTTCATCTCGTGCAGCAGACGATCCTCCCACTGCATCGCTATTTCGCCCCGTGCGATCTCTATTCGATTCAGAGCTTCTCGCTCCTTTTCGCACAGTTGACTAAAGGGAGAACAATCGATCGTTTTAAACTATATCAGGAGCACGAGATTTACTGTCGATACTTACTATTCACATCGATTCTTAATCTGCTGCACCTTCACCATCTCCTCCTCCAGTTTGTTGTAAGCAGTTTCCAGCTCCGCTTTCAGACTCTCGACCTGCCGCGTCATGCTGACGAGCGACTCCTTCTGGTCGTAGGTAAGTCCACGCAGCTGTTCCACCTCCGCCTCGTACGACTTCAGGTGCCTCACCTCGTCCGTGCGCTTGCGGGCCAACTCCTCCAGCCGGCTCACCTGCTCCAGCGCCAGCTTTCGCTCCTTCTCGACCGTTTCCATCTTCTCCTTGCAGTTCTTCTGCATGTTCCGGATGGTGAACTCGCAGTCCTTCATCAGATCTTCCTCGCGCGCATTGTTCACATCGCGCAGCTGCTCGAAACTCAGCTTCCACTTCGCCTCCACCTGGGCCCGCTCGCGGACCGACTCCTCGAGCGCCTCCCGCATCACCTTCTGCTCCTCGGTGCGCTCGTCCAGCAGCTTCTGGCGTTCCACCTTCAACCGGTCCACTTCCGATTTAGCGTCGATCAGCTGGCTGTTTAGGTCGTGCGCCAGTTTGCGCACCTCCGCCAGCTTCTCCGTCAGCTCCAGGTGTTCGATTTCCAAATTCTGATACTTTAGGTTCAGCTCATCCTCCCGCTCGGACGCCTTCAGTCTTATCGTTTCCATCTCCGACTGCTGCGTCGTCAGCCGGGCCCGGATCCCCTCGCACTCCTTCAGGGCGGCCACCAGCTCCGCCTGCAGACCTGCAACAGAGCAATGGAGAAAGGTTTCAAAACGTGATGATTCCGAATCGTCCCGAGTGTCACGATTACTGGCTGGCACCTTTAGGGGCATCGTCGGAATTTTTCAGTGACTTCGAACTACCGGAACCCATTTCGAAAGAGGCGACTTCGACAATTCGACGAAAAACTGCTTGCAGAGAGTACAGCAAGTTTGCCTCTTTTGTTTCATACCCTACTTTGATGCCTTTCGATGCATCTTTCAACAGGAACGGACCAATTGGGCTTCTTTGATTGAATGTCACAAAATCGCGTCGAAACATCGATCGCATTTGTTGTGTATTATAGACTGTTGTGGATTATAGCTTTCAACGTCAAGTTCACCTCTTCCCGAAGAACTACCGAAGATCGTGACTACCAATGAAGCGAACCACCGACTTGGCATCCGTTCCAACTACGACGCTAAAACTCTTCAGCATCGTTTCCCCGGGCATTCGGTTCAACAACATTGCCATTGACATTCGTTTGTCCAACATTCCAACCTATCCACGTTCGTCCGTTCTTGCGCGTCGCTGATTGATTTAGGAGCAGAAGCAATAGAATGAGAACAACATTTTCCAAGCAAACCAAGCAAACCTCCCGCCCGTTCCGCACAAGGTCAGCAGGAAGTCTTCTTTGTGCTTTGTGCGGTTGTGTTTATACTGCCCAAAATAGCAATGGTTCGCTTCCCGCAAGGGAGAACGGGCAACTCGGACACTAATTGTGGCTTGCTTTGTTTCAGCGCGTCGGGCAAAAATAACGCATCGCAACGAAGACACGCTGACGCGGTTGACGCGATCCCCGATCGAGGAGGGAATGAATTTTTCATTCGCCGCCACGACTTCGCCTACTGGGCGTTGGTCAATAAACGCGACCAAGCGCAACGAACGCAATCACCCGAAACTTCCGTCTCGCCGTGGGGTTTGGCGGGGTTTTCGCGAATGCGTTTGACATCTGTCGCGGGTTATGTTTTTTCTGGTGCTTGTACGCCATCCCACGCGCTTGTGGGTGGGTTTCTATAAAGACGCATGACAACATCGTCACACGCCACAAGCGTCTACCTATCAAATTTAACGTGCGCGTGTGGATGTTGTTATGATTTTTTGTTTTCGTTTTTTTTGCGCTCGCGGTTAGACGTTACTCTACTTACGTTCCACGTTGTATTCCTTGAGCAAAGCATCCCGCTCGACGGCATCGAGCTTCTGCTGCAGTTCGTAGACCTTAACGTTCGAATCCTTGACACGTTTTTCGGCCTCCTCAAGTTTGGCGCTGTACCGAGATTCCTGGTTCACCAGATCCTTCCTAGGGTGGGCGAAAGTAGCGAGAAGTTTGCATTAGTGTTGCTGCCTATTGGTCGTTCGCTGCCTGCGCTCACGGTAACCCTCGAATCTTTCCACCTTTGCACGCATTTTGCGATTGATCTCACCGACTGATTGAGCGTTCGAGAAAAAAAGCGTGCTGCCAAGAATGGTGCCAAGAGAAAACGAATGGTGGGTCACAAGTATCGCGTGCCGGTTGTTGGTACAATCGAGTCGTTGAAAATATTTCAATAATTTTCATTCACAATTTCACCTCCCACTCCCCGTCGTTTGGGCGAGGATATCGGATCGAATAAGGGCACACATGCGCAACGAGAATGTCGATCGAGGAGATCCTTCCAACACCAGACAGGCTGACGGCGGCGAATGTCACTTCAAACTCAGCAAGAATTTCAGCAAGACAATCGTTCACCTTTCCCAAACACGGAGCACCGATTCACCTAGGAGTCAGCTGAAGGTACCGGCGGTTATTTTTAGTGCAGCTGCTCAAGAGGCCCGTGACGTCGCTAGTGAGCAAAAAAAGGGGACCCTTTCAGAGGCCGGCTGCAGGAAGCAATCACTTTCAGGGCACGAAATGAGGTTTATATCCCTGGCGAATCCGTTCGGTTCAGCACAAAGAGGCGTCTTGGGTGATGGAAGCATGTCAGTAGCTTGCATCCTGGTCTATTTGTGCATTTGTAGGTCACTGTGGGAGCCAGGTAAACACATTTTTTTTGGGGGTTATACTACACTTGCGTTCTTTTCTCGTTGCTTGCTTTCAAGCAAAGTTCCAAAGCCCATTCTAGACACGTTTTAAAGGTTAGGCACGCGCGAATAATTCCACGACGCGCGTGCTAGTAATTAGTAACAAACCCGAATTGTTCAACGAAACAGCGAAAGCTAAAACGCACTAGTAATTTCAGGTTTATGACTCACACGCCACGCTTCCCCAAGTGGGAGAGAAGATGCAGATGCTGGTGCTGCTGATAGAAACTCTCCCACGCCTGCGACTGACGTCAATCGAGAAACGATCTGAAACGGTCGTCCGGAAATGAGTCAGGACAGTTCGGTGCAAAAATAAAAAACATTCCCACCCAAACGTAAACAATCTCGATCGACCAGATCGCTTCCGAAACTGTCAATCTTCCAACCCGACCCACAGCCGCCGGTGGCTCCGCGGCTTCACTTGGTGGGCAGTAAATTAATCAATTCTGTAATCTCCCGACATCTGCCATATCGGAACGTGTGCCAGATGCGGTGGTGCTTTGCGTCGCAGAAAAATAAACGCAGATGGCCACCGCCACCGGAACCAAAATTCGCAATTCACTTGCCACCCTCGCGGCAGCATTATTTTCGTGGTAAATATTTATCAGTGCACGGTCGGGTGGAGCCCGCAACGCAATTATGGTTAACGATCGGCAAGTCCCTTTGGCGTTGTTATGGGTCCGCAGCGTCAAACTAACGCGAGCGGACATTAATCTTGACAGCCGCTGGCTTGATCGATTGCACTTTGTGTTGGAGACCAAACTACTTCTGTATATGGGCTAGGAACCTAGAAAGATGGCGGTAACACGGACACACACACAGACACACACACACACGAAGCGATATTTACATGTCACTGTTGATCTTCTCAACGGTGTTGAAGGGTGGCGGCGGCAGGAGCGGCTCGATGTTGGACGGTTGCACCACATCCGGCAGGCTGGCCACACTGTCCTCGATCAGCACCGGGTCCTTCTTTTCGACGTCGCCGCCGACCCCGTCGTCGCGGTCGTCGGCGTGCTTCGTTTCCGCTTCCGGCGCACTACGATCGTATTGAAACTCGATAAAACTCGTCACCTCGTCACCAGGCCGCTCGGCCGCTGCCTGAAACGCACAAATGCCGTACGATGCGGGTGGATGAGGCGGATGGTGGTGGTGGTGGTGGTGGTTGCTGTTATTACTACGTTCACTAAATGCGGTATGATTGAGCGTGCCCGGACGGATCGCTTGCTCCTCACTGTCACTGTCCACGTCGCTGCTGTCAACACTGGTCACCTCCACATCGTCACTCCCGTTCTGCGTTAGCTTGAAGCTGACCTGCTTCTGCTTCCGGTCGCCGCCGTCGGTGTCCGGTTCGGCGATTTTGAGCACGAGACTGGCCCGGATCGGTTCCGGTGTGCCGGTGGCACTGCTGGGATTCCCATCTCGCCGTACCGCCTGCGGGGTACCGTCCGCACCCGCTGCCAGACTCTCCGTGGCCTCGTAGAACACATCCCGATCGTCGCTAGTATCGTCCCCAGCAGCACCATCCTGCACGAGCACGATCTGGGTGGTTGCGGTGTGATGTGGCGGCGTGTCCGGAAGTACTGCTGGCCGCTGGCCGTGGTGTGCACTGCGCGGTGGTGGCTGCGGTGGAGACGAAGATTTCGCGCGCGACCGTTGCTCACTACCGGCGCGACTTGGCTGTTGGCCCATTTCCTGGATGGCGGTTGCGCTCGGCTCGATTACTGCTGCACTGTCGGCATTCGCCACCGATATGTCGGCGGTCGCGTTCGGTTCACTACTATCGGCCGGTCCATCGGCCGGACGACGGTCACCACCTGGGTCCGTGTCCGTGTGTTCGTGTGCGGTGGGCGAAACATTTTTGATATTTAATAACCGCTGCTCGCTGTCCGGCTCACTGTCCGGTGTGTTGGTGACAGCTGTCAGTTGCGATGGTACGACGCATGCGCACTGTGCGGCTGCTAGTGCCGCTTCGCTTTCGCCGCCAGCGTTGGTGTGTGTCTTCGCTAACTCCGACCGACGGCCGATCATCGGTTCGGGTGCTGTTCGGGTTGTTCGGGTATCGTGATCGGGTTTCGTGACGTGCTGCTGCTGCTGCTGCTCTACTCCTCCTCTCCCAATCACCTCCATAACCTTGATCGGATCGGCGTCAACGATGCCCATCGCCTTGGCGAGATTGGACAGATGTGTCTTCGCTTGCTGTTGGGACACTTTCTCGTGTTCGCCACTGGAATCATCGCGTGGTAGTGACAGCTTCAGAGAGTTCGGTTGTTGATGGTTGTGTACTTTCACGTTTTGTTGCTGCTGTTGCTGGTGCTGCTGCTGCTGCTGCTGCGGTGGTTGTTGATAACGGCGTCGATTTTTCCCCTTCGCCATTGCACTTTCGCTCGGTGGCGCGTACGGATTCGAACTGGTCGCTTGCGTTTCCCGTGCTGCACCGCACCCGGCGCTGTCATCGATCGGGTTGCCGTCGTTGGTCGAAGTTTCGTGAGTTTCGTCGTCGTCGTCGCTCCGAACCGAACCGTTCTGCCGCGTGAACCACTCGCACTGACATCGTCCGCCCTGATCGGGCCCGATGGGAACGCGCGCGAACCGTTTCCCTTCCGGGGCTCGTCCTCCCCCACCGCGGCTGCCCCCGCCGAGGGCAACGATTGTCGCGGCTGCTCCAAGGGTGCCAAGTTGCCGTACGCAACCGATGATGCCACAGCGGCTGCTGGTGTTGGTGCGGATGCGGCGCATGGTTGTGGTGGTCGAGTTGGAGTATTTTTAGGACGGTGTTCCTCGTCGCCAGCGTGACTTGCCGGTGCGCCTGCGTACGCATCGGACGCAACAACCTTCGCGCACCGCGGCTCGGCGGGTGTTTGCACCGGTTCCTCACCACCGACCGGTTCCGGCGGGAGTTGCAATTTCTCCTGTTTTTGTTTCCCCTTCTGGGACTTGGAGCGCTTGAAGAAGCTAAACATTTTTCAAACGGCAACGCTTTGCGCTATTATTTTTAAAAACACTTTACTTTACTTTTACACCACACTTCGCTTTAATAAAATTATCCTTAAATCCTTTCACCTATCACAGTCTGTTTGTGCACAATCCCGAATCTTCCTTTGCGAAAAATCAAGCGACTGACACCGGAACGAACGCCTGAAAGACACTAGCACGCGCTCGTCATTAATCTGCTCCATTCGTCGCGTTGGGCGACACAACCAGCACGTCACGCACGACGTTCGGGGGAAAATCCCCGTATATTTTTGCTCTTGTTTCCGCCATTCATCCGTTCCGAGCGTGACGCTGTTTTCTTTAACCACTTTTAATTGCTTACTTTCCCACTCAGCGTTTTTTTCCGCCGTTCTCATTCTTCTGACGCACCAGAGTCCGTCCGCAACGGAGATTTTCTCGAGACTTTACGAGAAGTTTGCAATCTGTCAGGCGGACCCGTGCCCTGCCCCGCTTCGCGTCTCCTTTGCCTTCGTACGTTAGTCCCATTCATGAAAGCTACCATGCGTCTCCATTAGTGCGTGAACCGCCTTCCCCAATTTTCAACACCTCGAACGAAGTGGGCTGGGCGAAAAATCAATTCCTCGGGTACT
>JXXB01025734.1:0-11189 GCA_000956275.1 Anopheles koliensis | reverse complement strand
ATCCTGATGCCCGACGACGGTTTTCTTCGTGGTCCAGTTGCCGGGTTTCCTGGTGGATGATGTGTGGACAGGGGTGGATGGTTTGTCGCTCTCCTCTCCCAAATACAGGGCGCATAGGTTTGCATCGACCCATCTATCCAACCGGCCTCGCATTCTCGTGTGATACGGCCACAACACGGCTCACATGTCATCGGTCCTATTTTCAATTAAAGTTAATACGATTTTGATAGAATGACGCTCCCAAAAGCGTTCCGGCGGAACCGGACCGGTGGCCGATTCGAAGCAACGAACCATTTTTATGATGATTCCTGTCGCTCCGTCCCTTACCGCTCTGCCCATTTCCCGTGGTTCATGTTTTGATTTGCTTAAGAGGATACCGGTTAGCAGTTTCACGGTTTGAGTGTAGTTCGACTTCCGGATGGAGTCGGAGTCGTTCGCAAAACGTGAAGTAAAAAGCCAATCGTCAGCAATTGGATCAAGCGTTTATAGCCGCGCTGTTTCTGTGCGTGTGTTTGTGCGCGTTACGCAGTCAAGGGTGTAACTTTTTATTTACAGCACATGTGTCAGAAGCGTTTTGATGCGAATTAGCTATGTTAAAGGCATTCGAGCATCCTTTCAGGTTTTACATACTCCGTTGATCTATCGAAACGCTTCTACAAGAAAAGTAGCGTATTCATTATTTCAACGAAAACAGGTTTGCGATGCTTTTATCGAATTTCTAACATTGTCGCACCTTGTTTTTTAAATTTATTTATTTATCTTAGCAATTTCTATTTATTACTCAATCTATTTTAAAGTGTGACATTAATTAAATCGGTTAATTTAATATTATTTAATCAGTTAAATCGGTTGGTCTATAGCTCTACTTTGATATAAAAATAACTGTTTTGTTCTATTTTGCAAGCCTTTTTTTAAGAACGTTTCCGTGAGGCTTACATCGAAAATGTCAAATCAAAGCTTTTGATTCCAATCTAAGTTTGTTATAGTGAAGACACAATTTTATGCAAAACATCTCGTACATATACAACTAGTATAAATGTTGTAAAATCAAAAGTTCATCGAAACATTCTAAAATATAACGATTTATTGACCTTTATGTACTTTTGAATGCACTCTATTATATGAAAAATGTGCAAACTATAAATAGAACCTTAAATGTAAAAATGTTCCTAACATTGTTAAACTACCAATTGAACCAAGCCACTGTAACAAAAAAGCCGTTTCGACACCGATTTGAAACTACTGAAACTTTCCCACGAGAAACCACCAAAAACAAGTTTCCAAAAGCGCATGTGACCTCCAAGGTATAGATAAAAAAGAAAAAAAAAACAATCAAAATTCCGATCGATGCTAACGTGCACACTCCGTTCAGCTTCCAAAATGTGTTAAAAACATTACACCAACGCATCCCACGTTAACGCTCGCCGCACGGGCGAACAAGTGCGACATGAACAACAACAACAACAGCATCAACATCGAAAACGGAACAAACAAATCCATTATTTCGTTGTCGCTGGCGTTTGTTTCAGTGCCCATGTTCCGATCGCAGGTAAACAGGTAATTTGCACCGCACACATGAGCATGGGCAGCGTCGGTCTTAACCAACTCCTTCCGGCCGAGGGTTTCGGTGCAGGTTTCTTGGCCGCAGCCGAGCCCGTGCATCCGTGCCCACAAGATTGCCCGCCAGGCAATCGTTCCACCACCTTGTGGCACCGTTCGCTGCTCGCTACAATGTACGTTTGCGCATCCCTAACCGGACCATGATGCAATGCAGGGGGAGACGGGAGTAACGGGTGGGAACGAGGGAAAGCATCGGTCACACACGCACACCGGATCGGGACACACGCGTCGCGGGTTCGCGGGTAATGGCGCGTTTCAAGCGTACTCAGACGACGCTCGGCTGCGGTCCGACGCTGTGGTGAAGTGCGGATTCGGTTTTCGAGAAGTGTCACCGGAGTGTGTGTGTGTGTGTGCGTACAAGATCGCCATTTTAACATTTTTTTTTTATGGTGCCAGATCCATCCGGACGATCGTCACCACATACCACGCGGAAGGAAACGTTCGAATTCGTCGCACGCGAAAACATAACCGAAACCATTCGGGAAACGAAACAAACCGAACCCGTCCGAAGGATTCGCTCCCTTGCGAGCGCTCGGTAAAGCTTGGTTTGGTTGGTTTTGGTGTGCCGTTCATCTTAAGCGCGCTTGCTGTGGCTGTGTTTGTGCGCTTGCCGATACGGTTGCCGAATATACGAATGGAAAACCGAACCACCACCGGCAAGCCGACCAGCGAGACGGCGCTAAAGTCGAGCGCGAACGCACCGCGAACGTGGTACGGTCGGGTGTGTCCTCCCACCACCCCAAGGCACGGGTAGTGCTGGTCGAATCCCTCCACATCTCGCACATCGTTCGTAAGCGTGTGCCATGTTGCGAATTGCATGCACCAAACACACAGTCGATCTGCGTGCGACGCCGACCGAGGATGCAAAACTGTTGCTGCCAAACGGAAAGTCCTTCGCGGCGAGTGATCTGGTGCCAGTGGTGCCAGTGAAAGTGACCGTTTTTTGAACAGTAGCAGGTTACGTTGTTGCATTTAATCTTTCGGTTTTTTTTTTTGGAGTACGAGCGAGTTTATCAATCGAACCGCGGGCATCATGGACACGAAAGACCGCCCGAACCGATGTGGATGGGCCCGTGGTGTCAAGCCGTCGTTCCCGCGTTGACAGTCGCGCGTTAGTCGGTGTTAGTGTGCGGTCCGGTGTGGATTGATTGCACCGCCAGGACAGGAGTGCCCGCCCGCGAGCGAGTTTTGGGAAGTGTTTTGCTCAAGCAAGTGATCGCGCGTTGTTGTGCTTGAGCCCCGGGCAGGATTCGATTGTGCCGAGCGAGAAGAAACAACGAAACAATCGCACCATTGTGAGCCCGAAATCGTAGGTGGTGAAAGGTGGTGATGGCTTACGAGCCCCGTGTGGACCACCGGTGGTGAATAAGAGCACTCTTTTTGTGTAGTGGTGTCGTTTTTTTTTATTTTTCAATTCAATTCGCGCAAAGTTCAATGGCGCCTGGAGGTGGAACTGAGTCAGCGGTGGTGGCGAGTTCGTTGCCAGTTGACAACAAAGGTGGTGGACCGAGTGCTGGCAGTGGACGCAGTCGATCCGATGGTTCCTTTCAGCAGAAGAACATATTTGCCAGCTTGCTTATTCTGAGTGCGGTTTGCTGTTTCATCGAGTGTAACGATGTCATCACATCCAAAGGGTGAGTGTGTGTGTGTGTTGAATTAGGCCTATAGAGCGAAGCATTTTATGTATTAAAATTATTATTTACAATCAAATCGCGTGGATGGTTTATTTACACCATCAGCTAGATGTCTTAGAACAAAATGATATCAATCTTTAACAGAAACAGTTTTTTATAATTTCGAATACGGCAAATATAGAAGTCATACAACTTTCATAATTTTTCTCTCAAATTATCTATTTAGAACATTCTATATATTAACAACACATATTTTGAACAGTCAAGCTTCTCTTTTAGCGCTCTTTTCATAGAATATATTGTTTTGTGGTTTAATTTATTTAATATTATTTTAATTTAACGATAATCTATAGGTTTGTGTCATGAATTGTTGTCATGTAATGATATTATAAAATAAATTAACAATGTGTAGTAAATATGCTACTAATGAAATGCTTTTGGCACGTTCATGAGTAAATAAATTTAAAAATAAACTGTATGAACTCTCTACATTCGTAAAGCGAAAATTTTCAAAAATTAAACATGAAATAAATCAACAAACTTTAAACTTTTGTACTAAAACGTGTTCTAAAAAGTGATGAACGTTCAGTGAAAATGTGAAAACGTTGTACTAAAACATACAAACCACATGAATTTAATAGAATTTTTAAGGTTTTTTATTTTCCTATGTTTCTTGGAACCAATTATGACAAATCTTCCGAGAAAATTGGAGAAAATGTTTTAATTAAATTTTATGTTAAAATACACCGATATATTCATTCCTACCTCAACGTTAAATTAGTATAGAACTTTCACTACTTAACATAGGATTTATTTGAACCAGCAAAATTAAAACCAATTTTGCTGAGCGTAGGAATTTTTCGCATTGAACCAAGCGATGGCACGCTAGCACTAAACAATAGCACTAGATCAATAACACAATTTTAATTGCCATTGATTTGTAACCAACAATTTAATTGAATTTCAAAAAATTCATTCAAAATTCTCATTCAAGCATATTAATTGTATGGATTTTATGCAGTAATTGAAATATAATTAATTTTTTGGTTGAATCAGGCAGTTTATCTTTCTATGATCGACACGCTCCATTGCATTAAACAAACATTCGCTCATTTACATCCCTGGTTCTCAACCCCTCTCTACCGTGCCTAACCGTTCTTTAGTTCAGTGGAAGTCTAAAGTGGAAGTCTTAATAATCTTAACAGCGCGTTCATTTACGCACATTCAAACACCCGAAAAACATTCACGCCCGCATTCGCCTTCTCCAATTCACCAAACATCGCAAAAGCGGCGGTCTATCTCAACAGGCTTGTCAAATATTTACTACTTACGGCTTACGGGAGCGATCCCACGGCTCCGTTTCTCCTCGCACGTGCTCGACCTCAACGAGCCGAACATCCGAAATCCTGTTAAATAAACTCACCACGCACAGGTAGCGCACGTGGGAGAAGCGAGGGTGAGGACAGAATTAATTTACATCGATATCGGTTTGCAAATTTTCCCCACATCAATTATTATAATTGACCAACAGCAAACGATGATTTGCTTTGCACATTTCAGCTTCCAGCTCACACACTCACATACGGACACGGTTGCTTCCACGTATTTTCTGGCCAAACAGGAAGCGTATGGTCGCAGCCGGAGGCTTGGGCTTTCAAAACTTTGCTCCATTTACATGCCTGTTTGGCTGTTGCCTCCGGTTGGCCACCGCTTCCACCAAGACCAACGTTCATAGCCCAGCAGCAGAAGCAGCATTCCAGATATACTTAAATCTCGAAATGAGCGATAACGTAAAATCGAATTAAAATTTATAGACATTTTCATCTCGGGTCCACGTTCGGGTTGAGTCGTGTTTTACTTTCCACACGCTCTGGTGCGTCTTTTTTTTGCATTTTGTGGGATTACGATGCAAAACGTACCGGACGGACGGGATTCGCATATCGCGGGAATGCACTCGAATCATCAAAAATGCATCCCCAACACGCACAAATGCGGCAAATAAAATTGATATTGACGATCGTTTCGTGTGCGCGATTGGCCATCCATTCCGCCAGTTATGTGCAACGAGTGCATCGGGCAGATGACACCGGGCTCGCTGATGATTTGTGATGATGAAAAGACTTCACCAATCAGTTGGCTTTGATGCGTTTCGATAGCATTTACAAACAAAATAAAAAAAAAACAACCACAAACAAGATAAACATCACCATCCAGCATACCTCCATTCGCTTATGGTTAACTATTTTCCTGCCAACCGAATACCATCCAGCCGCCTGTCCGCCTCAATCATCCTGCCGGCCAGTATCGCTATCGCCAAATATTTTAATTAATTTATGAATATTTGATACAGTAATGTCAACGTGCGTGCTTCCGAATGTGCCGGGTAATTCGGACAGCAAAAAATACATCGAGCTTCCCATTCGTGGAATGATGGTGCATAGCTGCGAATAAGCGGAATGTAGCTCAATTGTTTCCTCTTTGCAAACGAAACATTCCAATCGAGCTGAATGCACCCCGTCAGGGTAGCGGAGGCGGATGGATTAAAGAGCCGACATGTGTTTAGTTTTATCGCGAATTTATGATGCTGATGGTTGTCGTAAATTGTGATCGATAGTTTAGATGGTTTATTTTTCAATGTGCCCAATTTATTATTAGCTGAGCACTTTATTCAGACAGATTACTGCATTTTACAAATTTCATGTAGGAAAGATTTTTTTTATAAAAACGTTCATTGGCATAAAGGATGCTGGCATTAAGGAAAGACTTAATTTAAAAGTTACGAAGACAAACAAGTATAATGTCTAAATCAATCGTAGCATCATTGTTGCCAATGATGTGGATCGCGTAGTTTGCAAAAAAAGACAGGATTTGTCTGCGTTTGTCTGCATTTATGCCAAACAATGATTAAAACAAAAATAAAATTGTTTGTGTAAAATTGAAATTTTAACCAATTGTTTTGTTAAAATTGGGGACGAGATTGAAATTTTTCATTTCTTCTTGTTATGACTACGTATAAACTACCTTTCAAAGCATGAATTTGCTACGATTTGTGAAATGAAGAATACCATGGCTGTTAGTATTTTTTATAATTTAAAACTATCCTTATGCTGATATGTTTCCTTTTGTAAGTAATATCTTTTTTTATTTACATTTTTTAGGCTCAAAGTGTTAACAAAAATTTTTATTGTTCGATAAAATCATGCTTTCAACTGATTCTCGAATAAATACCTGTTTTAATCCTTATAATTTTAAACATTTGCTATCTCAATTACATGTAATTAAATACAGTTTTCTGGTGGTGAACATGCTGCGTTTATGTAACAAATATAGTCTCATCCATTCATTCAAGTTTTATATTGATAATTAGATATTATGTTTTAAAATAAATTCAAAACCAAAAACCAAAAACATTAAGAGCAGTTTTATTTTCACAAAAAATACCCACTACAATGGAGCTGGAATTGAACATCTTTCTTGGGGATGTTTTTACATATTTTTATGTATCGTTCACCGTCCCACTCCATTTTAAACCATATGCCACACTTAAACCGTACTTATCCCTTATAATTGCGTCTACTTTGCTCTCTGAAACGAGCGGGCCCGTTGTGTGAGATTCTTTTTTAAAAAAAATGAGAACAAATATTCTGCTACAACTTGAACGCATTGGATCGATTCTTTTTACGACTTTTGTCTGCGCTCCACCAGGGACGGGGACGGTACCCCAAAATATAATGGTTGAATGGTGCGGAAAATACTCAACAAGTGGCCTTCCACGGCGGAAGACGACCCATTCTATCCGGCTCATTTTGTTTGCGCCGCAGGACTAAGGGTTAGGTTTTTAGAGTTACCTTCCGCACCGAGTGCTACAATCTGTGTGAACATGCTCAAGTGAAAATGGCTAAAAACACAAGTCTTCCGGGTACAAAAAAAAAACAGAATCCTCCGTTCCATTTCGTTAACGGTCCTTTGTTGCACGCGGCGATGGAGAAGCACGGGATCGGTGCACGATACGAACACATCTTATTTAGCCGCGACCGCGGTTGCATTTGTCGCGAATGTTGCCGGATGAATGGTGCTTTAGATGGGCGGATTCACCTCCCCACTGGCCCCCTCGATTGCATAGCTGAAGTCAATTTCCTTATGAAAATATCTATTATACCCGTCTGCAGAAGTTTCCCGTCGCGCTTAGATACCCATCTTCGACCTGTTCCATCAACTTTTCCACTCCAACCGACGTGTATGTGTGTCCATGAGTGTATATGGCTTTTTTCATTAATTTTATGCTACTTCATTGCATCTTCGATGCTAAATGCCATCAATGAGAGGGTTTTTAGCGGAAAATGACACTGGGTAAACATCGTGCCGGATGACTTCAGCACCACTCGGTCGCACTCGGTACCACAACCTGCTCTTAAGAAGCTGTGGTTTGAGCCGTACCGCAATATGGGAAGATGTAATGTCGCATACCTGAAATGCATAACGGATTCCCATTTCGCGAACGTCACGGCTCGTTTGGGACAATCCCAGCAGCTGTCGTTGTCGGTGGGTTTGCCGGTAAACGGGTCAAAGATAAATATTCGTTTTTCTGTTGCCGGCGTGGCTGCTGAACGACACTAACAGTAAGTAGCAGCAATTAAACTGCTGTCTTGCTTCCTTCTGCTTGGAAGTATTTGCCTAACCTACTCAGCTAATTAATTCGTTGAATAGTGCAGTGGAAATAGTGGTGCGAAACAACGTGTCATATGCAAATTTTTTTTGATGTCTATAGACTGAGCATGCTTTATTGTTTTCTTACTTTGTTTCAGGTGAATACTGATATCAACAGCCCGACTATCGTGTTTAAGATTGTATTGTAATAACATTGAACTGATTCATACGGTTTGTTAAGGGTGCATTATCCACTCTCAGTTTGAAAACGGTTTCCCGTGTGGTAAAAATAGGTAGCTTTTACAGGATGTGTTATTGTAGATAGATTCAAATTCTTTTAAAAATTGACCACTTACTAGACCTACAAACATGTGAAAGCAAATAAAATTATTCGGCTACTGATTTTTTTTTAAATTTTTTTCGCCATCCTTGCCAAATTGTCACAAATTTTGAATCTTTTTTATTAACAAGCTGTATTTGCAATGCATGGATTTTTGTAATAATTTACCCCCATCATCTAACAGATGAATTATTTGTAAATAAATGTTCATTAAATGTTTATAAATTATTCAAGCATTTTCAAGAATACTACAGTGATATTTATATAGTTAAGATACTCCTAAAAATATATTTCTGCTTTTGGAATTGGTGTAATTTGATAATTTATTTGAATAGTCTTATATTCAACTCGGAGGGATAAAACTGTTTTATGGTTTATTCATATGTTTTCCTTCGTATTCCCATAGTGACGAATCTGCTCGAAAATGATACAGGTCTATTTTTACTAGCTACCCACAGATGGCGCTATCTAAAATAATTTGATCGAGTTCTGTTCTCTACACAAAATTAACCCGATTCGAGCAGTTTTGTGCTGATATATTTCTCTAACTAAACATTAAACAATTTTTTCTTATATCAGATTTAATCTAACTAGGTTTTAAACTACTGATCAAACATTGTACATTTAACAACGTGGCCCAATAGTCTACTGCGACTACAGTGTTATTTTGTATTTGAAATGACCGTTATTCGATCTGGTAGAGACTACAACATTTTTATTTCATAGTATAAATCATTTAAAATTTATTAAAAAATACTTGCTAAATAATTGCTTGTTTTCATAGGGCAATCACCTACAAGATAAAGATTTTGAGTTTTACTTATCTAACTTTACAGTAGCAAGAAGCTTCGGATAACAGCTCGGCTAACAACGATTAATATGTTTCTTTTCATTTTTATTTTTTTACTTCGTTTACAGAGAAACCCTTTCACCGTCCGCCAAAAACACAGTAATGGCCGTGTTCAGCCCGATGATCAAAACACCCGGCCCTTGCAAGTTCCTAACCGGCACGCGCAAACAGAACCATCAGTGCCGGCGAGACATCGGACTGCCGGAAGCGATAAAGGAGGCGCGTCGCTTGGCGGTTACACACTGCGAGGAGCAGTTCCGGTACGATCGATGGAACTGCTCGATAGAAACGAGAGGAAAGCGGAATATTTTCAAAAAGGTAGCAAAGTGTGATTATTTGCAATATTATGTGCCGTAGTTAGCACGAGCATTTCTATTTGTAATCTTCCCATCTTTGGCACAGGTGTATCGCGAAACGGCATTCGTGCACGCGCTCACTGCGGCGGCCATAACGCACGCAGTCGCCCGTGCGTGCGCTGAAGGCAAAATGACCAAGTGTCAGTGCGCCTCGGAGCGGAAACCCGAGGCAACGCAGCTAGCCTGGCGCTGGGGAGGTTGCAGCGATAATCTCAAACACGGGAAGCGTGTCGCACGAAATTTCCTCGAGCTGCAGCCCAAACACGGTGATCCGGTCGGCGAAATGCTTCGACATGACAGTGAGGTAAACGCGTGAGCAAGTAAAATTGAGTTTTTCTTTTTCAATAAAATAGCAAAAATCTCTTTTAATTGCAGGTCGGCATCAGTGCGATCACCAGTGCGATGACGGATCGATGCAAATGCCACGGTGTTTCGGGCTCGTGCTCAATGAAGACTTGCTGGCGACGGCTGGGTGACTTCAACACAACCGCCGCGCTACTAAGGACAAAGTACCATCTTGCCATACGGAAAATTCCGGTCAATAATAAAACATCTCGCCGATCGGCACCGAGGGACTTCCGGCCGCGGGTAAGCTGATCGTTATCGCACACTCTCTCTCTCTCTCTCCCTTACGGTGAGATTAACAATATTCATCTTGCAGGAAACGATCTACGATCAGCTGTACTATTTCGAAACCTCGCCAACGTTCTGCTCGGTGACACGTGGTCGCCGCTGTCTGCATCCGGACAACTGTGCGACGCTCTGCTGTGGCCGCGGCTACACTACGAAAGTGATCAAGACGCTGGAAAAGTGTCGCTGCCGCTTCACGAACGGTCGCTGCTGTCAGGTGGTGTGCGATTACTGCGAAAAGTACGAGGATCGATATTATTGTAAATAATAGTTTGCTTGGGCGCGCAAAAAGCGAGAACATATTTATTCACCCATTCATCCCGCGTTCGGTAGCCATGTAAGGTGCGAGAAGCAGCTGGTATGCATCACATTCGAAGAAGCTTCCTAAATCGCACCAAGCGAAGTCACATGCTCGTACTCATACTCATCTTAAAGTAACTGATTATTTAAACACACAAAGCGCCACAGATAGTCAGCTCTCGGTTTGTTCGTGTACATTTCGTGCATTGTGTGCATCATTGGCCGAGCGTGAGCCACCTAAACAGGCGGTTGCGAGCCAAAACAAACACAAACATCGGTATTATTGTCGAACTTTTTATGAACGCAAAAGAACAACTTAGCCCCGTAGGCATTTCAACGTAGTCAGTGTCAATCGTATCTGCACTAGTTTGTAGTTTCATACCCATAATGCCCAAACGCTAATATTGGCTAGTTTTAAAACCCTTCTCTCTTTACCTAAAAGTAAAAATAAATCAAAATTAGCTGTAGAACGTAAATGTAGGAGTTTGTTCTTTATTTCACGTGTCGCCGAATATCTTCTCAAGTTGATTTTTTTTCTTTAACAAAAAGTAAAGATAATGTTCCAACAATTAATATCGTTTGGAAGATAAAATTATTTTAAAATAAATCGTTTAATTTATTACGAGCTGTTGACAAATTTCTCCTCGATAATTGGAGAATAGCTGAACCGACTCACAATGAATTGCTGAAATATTACACTTTACAGAACTTTATACAGCATATAAATTGGCCTAGAAGAGGAGCAACTTATTAATTTTAAAATATTCTGTTTATGTAATTGTAATTAATTTCGCTGTATTTATGCTACAAGT
>JXXB01025725.1:0-11938 GCA_000956275.1 Anopheles koliensis | reverse complement strand
TAAGAAGTGAGATATCGTGTGATAACAAATGTATCGCCAATACGTTAATGTCCACCATCCTGCCAAATCCATTAGAACTCTCGAAGAACAAATATTTAAAATTTTTAAACCGAAAAACAGTGCATACATGATACCATAAAATAAAAAAAACTTGTCGGATTCTTCGGTTGCATGGCTTTGAAGACAAATCCAACATCCTTTACGCATTTTCCGCAATTCCAGACCGGATTGTAGACATCTCCGATCGCAGAAATGTTCCTGTTTTATTACACAGTTTTTAATATTAATTCATTAAAATGGTTTAATTCTTTGTGTACTGTTGCATGCGCTGACCGATCGTCAGCCAGTTGAGTATCATATGAGAGAGTCATAATAAGGAGAAGCGGGAACCGGCCGAGCGGGAGCCGAGCGAGTCGGTTTGGTTGTCGGTGGTGCTTCTGCTGGAACGGCCGGCACTACCGGCAGACTTGTATGAACTTCGATTTCAATCCCACCAACAATCCGTACCCCGGCAGTGAGGCCCATTTGATGCAATTTATCTCCTGGTAGAGGTCCGGATCGCGCGGTAAACACAAACGAATGCCAACCCGAGCTGTTCGGAATAGAAAACGGAAACGTTCATTAGAAGAGGAAAAAGATGCAAAAATGCGCTTGATGAAAACGGTTTCGTTCCATACCATTATAGCTGTCCGTATCTTCCCCGATCGTGGGATATACCTCGACTTCCTTCAAATCGTTTGTAAATTGCCAGGGCGAGTCCTTGTCGATGACGTACGCGTACTTGAGATTCCGGCGGCACCGCAACCCGATGGCAACGAACCGACCAGACGGCGAGAACGACAGGCTCACAAAATTGGCAGTGAACTTGAACGTAAAGAACGGTTCGCCGAAGTTTTCCTTCCGAATGC
Organism: Anopheles koliensis; assembly: GCA_000956275.1. Taxonomy (NCBI): domain Eukaryota; kingdom Metazoa; phylum Arthropoda; class Insecta; order Diptera; family Culicidae; genus Anopheles; species Anopheles koliensis. The sequence continues at coordinate 11,030 of JXXB01025725.1, read as the reverse complement.
TTCGAATTTCTGTGGATGTACGGCCAAAAAAAAAAAAGAACAGTTCATTAAATGCGATTCAAATAAAACGATGCAAAAATGCAAACACCGCACCCAATACTTTCACCCGATGCGCCCGCACGGAAGCGATGAACTGTTCGCACTGGGAGATTGCCACATTCGAGTCGTTGTTGATCAGGCAGACAGTTATCACGTTTTTCCAATCTAAAATTGGGAAGAAAACGGGTTACGGTTCCTCCAGTTTAGCTCTGTTCGATCCATTCTCGCCATTTACTCACCTTCCTTGAAGTCGGGCAGATCGTCCACATCACCACTGAACGACGACAGATCCCAGGCCTGCAGCACGCAGTGTTTCTCCGACGAGCGAAACGCACTGGACAGCACCGGCACTATATCCCATGTGACCGGCAGTTCCGACGGTGCGAGGTTGTACAGCAGATAGAACACTTTGTGGAGCAGCTTGTCCACCAGCTTGAGATCAAAGTTGTACCTGCGGGAAGGGAGTGTGGTGATGAAATATGACGAATTCGATAGCTTTCAATTAGAAGCCGAATTCAAAAGACGCTCATTTCAACATGTCGTTGGAAGGAATAAATCGAGAAGAGTACGTACCGAGAAGAACTAGACATCTCGAATTTTTCATATCTTACCACGTCTATGCAGTTGATAACTAATGCTTGTGGAAGCATACTTACTTGATGTAGCTGTTGTGACCCTGACATATGTATTTTTGGCATATCTTTTCAAAGTAGATCAACGGCTGCGTGTACAGTACGGCGTTCGGTGACCACTGCCGAGTAGTACCGGCTCGATTGTACAACGTATCTCCAATGGCACCGTCAGAGTGCCTGTGTGCCCGGCTCTGGTGGGCATTCAGCATAAACTCTACCACCTCGATCTTTCTGATCAGTGATATGAACGTTAGATTGAGATCAGTGTTCTGGAAAACAAAAAAAACATCGATCGATAGTAACCAAACCCATACCAATGCAGTGAGCCTCTCTGTCCCTACCGTACACCTATCCTCCGACCGCACGGTGGTAGCGCAGCGTACTTCGTTCCGCTTGCGATTGATCGTTTGGAGCAGGTGGATCCACACGAGACACTGTTTGTTCATCTCGTACTGGATCAGCTGATCGATCTGCGTTATCAACGTTTGCTCGAGCTGGTCCAGCATTAAGCTGACGCTGCGCAGAAACGACACCATGAGATATTCCGGTTCCACCCGCTCCACGTTGCTGCCCAAGCCAGCCAGTTGATGGTGTTGTGTCTGTGCAATTCCGGTAATGAGACGGGAATCCTTCGTCACGTGCAGAAAGCGACACTTGCAGTCACTGTACATGCCGGTCGTGTACGTCATGTCATTGTCCCAATCCCAGAAGATGACTTCGTTCATGCTCGTCAGGATGAGATAGTTTTGCGTCGGGTGAAAGCACAGCGAACCGATCGGTTCTGGTTCCTGCAGCGTACCGACCAGCCGGTTGTTCACGTACACCGACACCGTGCCGCCTAGTGTACCGAACGCGATAATCTTCTCGTTCGTCGGATGGAAGGCCAGCGTCCATACGGAGCGATCGCCGGTGGGATATTTTGCTGCGAGAGAAATTATTTCAATATTCGTGCCATGCTTTCCCGCTTACCTTTTAACTTTACCAGCTTTCTGCATCGATGCCGTGTGAAACACGTTGACGCTTCTGTTTGTCTGCACGGTAGCGGTAAGTAGGCTGCGAAAAACGAATACAGCACAATAAACACATTTGGCTCCTATGATGCAAAATTCGAAATGCACTCACCCATTGTGACTTTGCTCGATGTTAAACACGGACTCTGTCTCACTGGCTAGGTCGTCTATGGGCTGGAATGGGAACACCCAAAAGGGCGTTACTATCTTGGCGAAAATAAAATAGTTTTACTCTTACCTTGCAGAGATCTTCCGTTTTCAGTCGCTCCAGAAGCACTAACTCGGACAACTCGACGGCTAGCCGGCGGAACGATTGCTCACTGGATTCGCAAATGACTCTCGCCGGTCCCGTTTCTGTCGTTTTGCCTATCACGTTGCTTCTTATCCTGCGCGTCCGGTAGCCACGCTCGCGGTTGTCCAGCTGATGCACGATATTGCGATCGATTTTCAGCATACTTTCGCTAATGGCGTCTGCCGACGCCATACTCTTGCCTCACAGCCACTAAAATTCTTTCCACACGAGTCGGAAACGGGCAGCTTCAACTCCGACGCTTCTGCCAACGGTTGCTTCTTGCCACGATTGTGTCCGTCCGCGGTCTTTTCGTTTGCTAGTGTTTACATTTTTGCTCTCGCCCCGTTCTACTTTTACACTGCTTCTTTGCTTTCACCTCACCTTCGCGCTTATTTGTGCATTATGCGTGTGTGTGCGTGTGCGGCATATGTGTCATGGGCACATGATGTTTCCGCACCGAGGGGCTCTTGTTGGACATCTTTTATCAGTTCAAAATGACATTTTGTGAAACGTATGTTTTGTAAAAAAGTATCATCAGAAAGATATGTTTTTTCCTTACAATAATTATAAACATTAAACGATTATATCCATGGGCAGCCGAAATATTAAGTATTAAAAATGAGATAATTTATCGACATTTGACGTTTTTTGAAAACATTCTCCGAAATATTTTATAAATAACACAACGCAATACACACTAAACCACACATTATTTAATCCGAGAATCTATTTAAAAAATATTAAAAAATACTATTCTTCTGTGCAATCACATGATCGAATTTTGTGTTTCACTCCAGTTGGCAACATTTCAATGGGAAATTTTCAAATGAATGCCTACATTCGATCGGAAGAAAAACCAGTGGTGCTCGTTTCTGAATACATCGTATGAAAAATATCTTCGGTCTGCTGTGAATTTCCGCTGGTTCTAGCCGGCTCTACCCCGTATTCGTTCATCATCTTTGGTATGTGCACTACCGGATTGTACCAGCTGCTTTGTCTTTCAAGACCCCATCCAATATAGCAACAACGAAACTGAAATCCATCGTTAAACGACCCAAGTCCTGGCCAGGTTTCCGACAGCCAGTACTGCATTCCGTGCTCCTTTCGTTCACACCAGCGTTCAACGCGTTCCTGCAACAGTTCCTGATTATACCCGATTACGGAACCGTACGTCTCAGACAGACACTTCACGAGCGATAGGTTAGTCTCCGAGCCTTCGATGTGGTAGTCACGATGGGCAGAAATTTTGGAAACCAGTGCACGCAATAAATTTTTTTCCAACCCTTCAAAAGACTTCACCACATTGGGAACCGGCGCTTCCAGGTTTCCAACCAGAAATACTCGTAGTCCTTCAGTAGCTTCTAGCTGCTGTAACGTGACGGGTGGTAGCTCCTGCCACGGCTTCGTGCGCGGATTTGTTGAAACTAAGAACGTGCGATTATTCAACCGAGCCTCAAGTTGAATACGTTCGAGACGGAGGCGCAGTATCGATGTTGTAGCTTCGACACTAGTATCAGAAGATGCGCAAGGATCTGACAAGATTATAGAGGATGATTCACAAGACGTCGGTAACGATGAAGTGCTCGATAATTGGTCAATAATTTCCGTTAGCAGTGTGTCTATATCAAAGCGACATTGCTCCTGTTCGATTTCACTGTCCACCAATTTCAGTTTGTCTAGTGTATCTTTCATAACGCACCGTACAAGGTCTGCCAAAGATTCAGCCGATAAGTCTGACGAAACATCCATGCTGCTCAGCGATTTCGATTGCTGAACTGTTTCTTCCAGTAAGCTCTCGATGATGTTTGTTATTATTTCAGGATGCTTCCCAATTACACCCCGATAGGCGCAATAATCAATACTCTTTTCTCTGTGCTCCACTTCCAGGATGTAATAATCGCAACACAGTGACCTTACTATGCCCCAGAACTGGCATGATTTTGCATTACGATTATGGCGAAGAGTTCGCTCAATTTCGGCACTGATAAAGTAGTCGTACCCTCTAGGAAGATCCCAGCCCATCGTATTAAGTCCACGATGAATGAGCACGCAGAGCTCATGGCGGTAGGAGATATTCTCGTCTTCAATCTGGGTCAGGGCTTGTAGCGTTTGCGTAGCCAAAAGTGTTTCTTTCTTCGTTCCATTTTCGAACTGTTTAGACTGCCGGTCGTAGAATGTGCACATATAACGTTCCGGGCTAAGAAAGTCCAGTTTGATCATACGGCAATACTCCTCAAAGTGATCAACTGCATTTGCTGATGGATTGTCCAGCAAACTTGATATCAACCGCACCAGTAATTCGTATCTACAAAAGATAGTGAAAACTGTGCAGCATTTCGTAGTTGGGTCTATTGACTGATATACTTACAAGTTATCACCATTTTTTCCAACCTGTCGACGCAAAATTGCTATGAAGCCAGCGAGGTTAGATTCGATGGAATATTTTTTTCTATGTTTTATATGCTGAAGTAATTCCTTTTCGGAACGGAAATCGTCACATGCCACATGATCTTTACAGTCCATATTTTTTGTAAAATTAATTTCCTGATCACCTGTTGGTTACTGCAACACTGCAACTGCAACTTGAAATACTTTGGCTACTTGATGTTATTCAAGTTATGAAGATTTTTTACGAATTCACATAGGCATACTCAAATGAATTATTCACTGTAATTTTCGTACGAAAACAGAAACAAAAACTTAGCCAAAAGTTTACGTTCAACAGTTAATTTTTAATTTTCATCTAAAATCGCTACCACATTTGAAGCGAATTTTCGCCGGCTATTCTATCACACCGGTACAATTTAGTGGGCGAATTGAGCGAATCGGGCGAAATGGTAGTTTTCGCCTGGTTTGGCGAAAATGGCCACCTGTATTTCGCCGTTTCGCACCCGCTTCTCCGCCCCTGGCGCCTAAAAGCTGCACGCCGACAGCTTCGTGCTGCAAATCTGACAATATGGCGACCTTTCGCTTGGTTTATAAAAATCAGATTCAGCACGTGTATAAAAGTGCCAAACTTCAATCGTGAAAACGTACGTGAAAAACGGGTGAAATCGGGCTGAAAAGCCTGGGAAAAGTGAGCAGAACGTAGCAGCAACCGGCAGGCATACGAATACGGGCGAGATTTGGTGTATTTAACGTGAAATTCGAGACTGTAAGGTTTTCCCATGGCTGATGGTGTGATGACGGACCCGAAGGAGGAGACGAGCGAAATGCAGTAAGGCTGTGGCCCACGCAGCCCTTCTGTGCCTGTGTGGAGGGCTCTATTGCTTGGTTTGACCTTCCTGGAAAATGGAAATGAGAAATTATCGCATGAGGGTTTCGATCGAGTGCTCACGGCGATATAATGTGGTTTTTTAACATGATTTCCAACGTTACTTCCCTTCCATTAGGCGCAGTTGCAATGCGCATCTGGAGAACACAGTTTTCTTGGTTGAGATGTGCCGCGAAACCGTATCCCGTGCACGATGAATTCTCCTTATCGCCACATTCTTTCGACAAATTCACCGCTAGGGAGTTTGAATATAAGACAATCCCTTCTCTACGCGCAAGATGATTTCACAGTCAACAGTAACACGCACGCACGATCGTCGTGTAACCTTTGTTTAAAATCGTGTCCATTGTCCGGCAAACCGGTGCGATGACAAGTCGGACGCTAAATTTAGCGATTTTCACGATCGCGCAAGGAAAAGGTTTCGCAGGTTTTGATAATGACATAGAAATTGCTCGACGAATAAACGGCGAAGACGGCGGCGCCATTGAAGTGTCAACCGAAAAAGAAAAGGAAGAAGCACGATGCAGGGGTAACATCGGCAGCGCATGTAACCGAGTATCCTTGGCGACATTTTCTTGCGTGCGTGAATGAGCAACGAGTGTATGATAGCTGTGACACGGCGATTGCTCAAAGAAACCCCGATCCAGAAAGCACGTCCTCGTTTCGTCAGCTCAACAAAGTGAGGTTAGGTTCGCTGCTCTGCTGCTGGACTGGTATGGATGGATGGGTATACAAAGGAGCGGGACGAAGCAATAGTACAGTGCACTGCGCAACAGAGACAAAAGAACGGAAAGTTACGATTCATCCGGACACTCGCAGGAAGATTGTTCTTCCGTCTCTCGTCCGCCATGGGGGGAAGAACGATACTTCGAGCTGCAGTCTCCTCGCCCGTCATGAGGTTCCCGTTATCGAAGTTTTACCACTTTGAGCCATACGGTAGCCAACGTTGTAAAGCCGCGTCGCGTCATGGAATGTTAGCTATGGCCAAGATTAGTTGTATCGATTATTCGGACAGTCAGTCGGTCGCGAACTAATTGTAACTCGTCTTCTCTTCATGCGAATGAGATACGTGCAGCGATGCATTATGTACGTCAACTGGATACTGGGTGCAGGTTGCCAATAGAAGCGTTTTCGGTCACGTTGCTAAGATATAATGAAAAACCGCTCCTGTGTGGTTAGTCATCGTTTTTGAACGGCTAAGTGTAGCGATAGCGCATTGAACTGTTCTTTCATCTTTTCGCACGCTCACACGCATCCGGTTAACTAATCAATCGGATCTGCCAGCACGTTGGTAACGATAATGATGAATTTTCTTGTGCAACGCGCTGGAAAAATATTCTGCAAAATGTTAGCTACAATTGAATTCCATTCCCGTGCGACGTAAACCAATACCAGCATAAAAAACTCGCAGTAATCTTTTATGCGAAGAAATAGGTTTGCGTGAAGCAAATGTTCGAGCAGCGCGAGCAACGTTGGGGAGTAAGTGAGACGGCAAAGCTCGGCCGGATTTTGATCCGCACGAAGGAGGTGCGAAAGAGATCAGGAGTGTTGCGCACCCCCCAAACGGCACCAGAAGCATTGCGGAACCTCCTTTCGGCCTGCTCTGCGCTGCAAGGGCTCTCAGTGTTTCGCTCTCTGTCGCTCTAGCGGGGGTTTGAGTCACCCCTAGAAGAGGGTATCCGCCGTGGCTACACGCAGCAGCAGCAGCAGCAACCCGCGCGTGGTCGGTGCACGACAGCCTAGTTTTGACAGCCAGAAGTTAACGAGATAACACACGCGAAAGCTGGAAAAGGGTTTGTAATTTTCTCCGGCCAAAACTGGCCCAAGAAAGATAGTTCCTAAAGTTTGTATGGTTTCTGTCAAACTGTTTTGATTACAATAAAATCGCCTAAGGAAAGTAAAGGGTGTCTGCGGCCGAAACGACAGTGCACAAAGCGCATAGAAATACCTCGCTGCGTGTGAGCACACACGGCTACGACTATATTAACACATACTATTTTTTAGTTTACTCGGAAAACCTTTACCAGTGCAATCGTTCGATACATTTTCGAATATTTTAAGTTTGATTGCTGATACCCGTTGTTAGAAACCGCATCAGCAGCGCACAAATATCAACGCTTACTCATCTTTCTTCGCCCGGTGTAATACGTCATCAACGACGCCGCATGTAGAGTCGCCGCTGAGTTTCCCAAAAAAACGAATGGGACTGGACTATGGTACAACGTGCGCTATTGCGTCTTTTTTGCCTACAAAACTGTTACAACAGAAAACGATACATTTCAACTCCAAATTCGCACCAAAACCCGTAGTATTCGTTGCCGCCCGTTGCTGATTCCGCAGGTTTACGGTTGAAAAGAAAGTGGAACATTTCTCGATAACTTCGTACGCGCACGAAGAACGTTACACAAACACACAAATGCACACACATTTTGACATTGCCCGTTTCCCCCTGCTCGATTGAATCTGGTAATCTGCCTTGCAAAGCAGAAATAATAGAACGCGCACACAGTAGCCACAGCGTGGAAAGTAAAGTGATTTAAATCATTTGTTTTGGCTGGCAGAGAAAAAAGAAGGCGAAGTTAATTTCGAACTGCTATTTTAATAGTGCGCCTAGTTTTTATTTAAGAAATCAAGATTAGTTGTGAACTGTTTAAAATTACGACAAAATCGAGAACAGCAAAGGGTGCGTAGTTCGTTGCTAAAGAAAAGACGTAAACGGTGGCAGTGCAGTATATGTATATATGAATGTGTGTGTGTGTGTATGTGCGTACCTGTGTTTGTGTAACGATGTTCTACATCCACCGGTCCGCAAAAGGACGAAATTGGGAAAGCTACGTGTTGTACTTGTGCTCCTTTCGGCAGTGCTAACCATCATTGTCTTTTGCTCTTTTTTTCCGGTTACTGATGGATATATGCCCTGGCTGCTGAATATACAGATGGATGACAACCGCAAGGAGCAACAATCGCACGATGGACCGGTCGGTATGAACCCGGATGGCGTTATCGAGTCCAACTGGACCGAGTCGTACGACAATTTCGACCAGATGGGTCTGCGAGAGGAGCTTCTGCGTGGAATTTACGCTTACGGTTTTGAGAAACCGTCTGCCATCCAGCAGCGCGCTATTATGCCGTGCATCAAAGGGCACGATGTCATCGCCCAAGCCCAATCCGGTATGTATATATGTGTGTTTGTTCGTCATATGGCGCCGTATTTAGAATCATCATGTTAACAATGATCGATTTTTATCTGGTCTTTAAAAGAGGTTCTCGCTTTTCTCGGTTATACGTATGCAATTCTGGCATATTATAGCATTATTTTTTAGCATCCGAATCCTTCATCGCTTTTTATCCGTTCTACTGGTTAGATTAACGTTTAATTTACGTTGTTAAAACAGAAAGTTAGAATAAAGTAGTCTATCCAGTGCTGCTGTTGAGCACCTTTACCTGACGAAGGACTGTGAGATGACTGGTCTTTCCTACGGAGCATGAGGTGCAAGAGTAAACAAGGAGTACTTTTGGAAATTTGTGAATCTTACTTCGATAGATCACTTATTTGTACCGTATCTCCTACACAGCAATAATCATGTTTCAACCATTTCATCCTAGCATGCTGCGAAGAATGCTCTAGTTTGCTATCAAATCGCAACAAAATAATTCATTGTAAATAATGGAATAATCAATGCTCTCATTTTTCACACAGGTACCGGAAAGACGGCTACATTTTCGATTGCGATCTTGCAGCTGATCCAGACGGAAATTCCGGACTGCCAGGCGCTGATTCTGGCACCGACCCGCGAGCTGGCGTCGCAAATCCAGAAGGTGGTCATCTCGCTTGGTGACTTCCTGAAGGCCCAGTGCCACGCCTGCATCGGCGGCACGAACGTACGCGACGATATGCGCCGCCTGGACCAGGGCAGCCATATCGTGGTCGGAACCCCGGGTCGTGTCCATGACATGATCACGCGTAACGTGCTGCGCACGAACAAGATCAAGCTGTTCGTGCTCGACGAGGCGGACGAGATGTTGTCGCGCGGTTTTAAGGACCAGATTCAGGACGTTTTCCAGAAGCTGGAGCCCGACGTGCAGGTCATCCTGCTCTCCGCTACGATGCCGGCCGACGTGCTGGAAGTTTCGCAGCACTTCATGCGGGACCCGGTGAAGATTCTGGTGAAGAAGGAGGAGCTGACGCTGGAAGGTATCCGGCAGTTCTACGTGGACGTCAAGTACGAGGAGTGGAAGATCGGCACGCTGTGCGATCTGTACGACACGCTGTCGATCACCCAGGCCGTCATATTCTGCAACACCCGTCGCAAGGTCGACCAGCTGACCGAGCAGATGACGCAGAAAACGTTCACCGTCTCTGCCATGCACGGTGACATGGAGCAAAGAGATCGCGACATTATCATGAAGCAGTTCCGTACCGGTTCGTCGCGTGTGCTGATCACCACCGATCTGCTGGCCCGTGGTATCGACGTACAGCAGGTCTCTCTAGTGATAAACTATGACCTTCCAACGCTGCGCGAAAATTATATCCATAGGTAAGGAAGGAGGGGAGGGGAAGGGATTGGTGGGTGCAGCTTCGACTTCGATCATGTTCTAATGTGTTATTTTCGTTTCTCCAAAGTTTTTTCCTCCAGAATTGGACGTGGTGGACGTTTCGGTCGTAAGGGAGTTGCGATCAACTTCGTTACTGAGCAGGACAAGCGGGTTCTCGCCGATATCGAGAAGCATTACAACACTACCATTGAGGAAATGCCAGCCAATCTGGCTGACATGATTTAATTGCGGAATTATAGTGCGCAGCATTTGTTTGCTCTCAGAGGAGTAACAAGCAAAGACAAGAACAGCAGAAAAGCAGGTGTTTCCGCCGCAAACCAACAACAAGTGCGTCGTGCGTGTGAGTGTGTGTGTGTTGTCTCTCTCTCTTTCCTCTGAGTGCTGTTGGTTACGCGGTAGGGGTGGCGGCGCGGTGTTGGTGGTGTTGGCAGTAACTGTGTATTACGAAAGGACCGAGTCGCAAGCTAAGATTCCAGAGATTCAAACCGAAAGGGGGCCGGCGGCGTCTTCAGCGCAAACACGGGGCAGGAGGTGATTTGAGAGGTGGATGAAGCTTGTCCTGGGGGTGTTGTCGCCGTCGTCGTCGTGGCTAAGATTAGGAACCGTGTTGAGGAAAGTCCAACATCATCCGGCTCATTCCGCTCCTCTCCCTGTCGTGCAGAACAACTTCATCAGCAGTACCAGTACCGAGGTTCGAGGGCGAAAGAGTAGATCGAGAGAACGGTAATAATAAACAGCGTCAGCAAAAAAGAGAAACTCAAGGAACCGGTAGCACATAGAGTCGCAGCAGCAGCATCCGCAGCGTTGCTACGAAACTTCAAGAACAACAACAGCCACGTCCTTTCTATATAAACAAAAATAAAAAAGAGAATCGCGGTGTAAAAGGAATTAATAACAGAAAAAAACCTAAATCTACTACTTTTATTGCTAATAAAATTATTCAAACCAACAACACAACAACAAATAGATATCGTGCAAGTAATGAAAACCGATCGATGATGAGAGCGGGCGCTAGTGTGTAGCATATTGCTGGTACCACGAACGAAAACTAGCCGGAACTGATGAAATAAACGGCGTCAGTGGCGCGCGGAGAGCAAAACGGTTGAATTGCATGCTCCTTCTTCAAAACCCGGGTGTTTTTTACGCATAAATTTAACTATTTACTAATATGCTAAGGCAGCTGGTTCAGTTCAGTTCATGTACAATTTCAACACGAATAATCTTGG
>JXXB01025721.1:0-35084 GCA_000956275.1 Anopheles koliensis | reverse complement strand
TGAGCATGTCAAATTCTGATTTGCGGTCTGGATATTTTCTGTCAAACGTGATTTGACAGTAAATATTCAAAACCAGCGGACAGTATTTTCCATCATGTAATAGCATTCAAAATGATCAAATTCCATACAAAATTAGACAGCACACGCGATGGAGCAGTGACACCAGCCTAATGTACTTAACCATCGTGATTCAGACATATTCTGAAGAATTGAGCTACTTTTCTCCCCGACCCGCCTTCAAAATGATTTAACGACTTGACAGTTATCCAGCGCGATACAGGATGTTACTCCGCACAAACTGAGCTACTTTTCGCGCCAAACCAATAGCGCAAATAAAACGTTAGCATACTTCTTGAGAATGAAAAGGCTTTTTCATGAAAATGTTCATTGGGTCATTTATTTCACACCAAGATTCTTTTGACATCCACTGAACAAAAATTGTCAATGTTTGTAAACAACACTGGGCACAAACCCTTGAAAAGAATATAGATTTTTACAGGATAAAAAATAGATTCTGTATAGAACAGAGCACCATCACTTGAACTACACTCCCAACCTGAATTGAAAATGTATGTAACCACTGCATCTCTGTCGAACTTGTTATATACAAGTATGAACTCAAATTCTCTTGGATATCTTATACCATTTTTCAGGGCGGATTATTGGAAGTCTAACGATAGAAAGTATTGCGATTTTTGCAAATGTTGGATAGCGGACAACAAATCCGTAAGTATCGGTAGCAAATCATTGATCGACGAGCAAATGACGGAAACTATAATTTTGACATTTTTAACATAACATTTTAGAGTATTCAGTTTCACGAAAATGGCAAACGGCATCAACAGAACGTTCAGAAACGCATTTCGGAAATCAGCCGAAATAGCTATAAGGCTCAACAGGAGCAACACAAAATCGATGCTGATCTGAAGAAAATGAATGATGCTGCCATGAAAGCTTATATGCAAGATATAAGCGCTGGTGCTGATATTAGCTCCAGAGAATTACACGAACAACAAAAATGTGAGCTTGCAAACCAAATTGCTGCTCAAGAGTCATCTATTGCAGGTCCTTCGTCAAACGTCTCCAGTGCGACCGACGCTAAACGTCCAAGACCGAAGAAAGGTCGTGAAGCTGACCCATTGTACCTGCCTGGCATTGAGAGTGACGAGGAATCAGAATCAAGTAAGGTAAAAACAATGGTAAAGAAACGGCGTACTGACGAAACTGCTAACGCAGTCAATGAGTCCATGTGGGTAGAAGCGGAGAATGATGAAGGGTTTCCTTACTATTGGAACGTGAAAACTGGCGAATCCATTTGGGAACCTCCAAAAGAGGGTTATATGAAGAAGGAGGAGTATGAAAAATTATCTAAAATTGCATGGCAAAAGCAAAAGGAAAATGCCGAATCCGAGGCAAAGTACGAACTGGAAAATGCGGATGAAATTGCGGCAAGGCTGCGGCGTGAAAATATGGCCCAGATTTTCAAGCATAACCGAAAAATCAAAGAAGAACTCGAGAAGAAGGTAGACCATGCTCGCGAAGCTGCAACGACTGCCGAAATACAGCGTTCGAAAAACCCGTACGGCACCTGGGAGACAGTTGAAGCCAAGTAAGACGATGAACCATATTGTGCATTTTTTAATTTTTTTTTTTTTGGCCGGCCTATCTCTATTGCTTATTTTGTATTATTTGGTGTGAGCGAAAAAGTTCACACCAAATGGTTTATAATATGCTATTATAAATTTATACTTATGCTTACATTATTTTGTTCTACGCAGACCAGCGCAATCGATCGACCTGCAACTACCGACCGCTCCAGCTCCATTGTACGTGCCTAGTGCCGCCCCGGAAAAAACGGAACCGAAATTTAAGGAAAAAGTAATTGACCACGTCCCATTAGAGGCAAAAGCTACTGTAAGCGATTCGTTTATAAAGAAACGAAAAGTTCAACGCAATACACGGCAAAGGCTAGATGTGGACTAAATTTTTACCCAGCGGAATAGGAAATAAAAGAAAACGATGAACTCCATTTTGTTTCTTCTTCGAGGAATCTGTTTCCCACACTCCTTCCTTAGCTTGTCAGAACGTAGCAAGCTTGTGTAAGTAAGTTGCTTTTGTCCTCTCTCACTGTTGACTGCAGAACATAGTTGATCGTCGTGCTGTTCGAACGTAACAACACAGAGCCAATCAGTGGAAAGTTGCAGTAATAATACTTTATCTTATGAAGTGTTTATTGCCCGTTTTCGAAACAAGTTAGCAATGAATAGCAAATTAACTTCCAAAAAAGTCCCTAAAACGGGGATCACTCGAAAGGATCCAATTTTCACGGATGAAGACCGCATTGCTGAGGCACAACGTCAAGCGGCGTGTATTTGTGCACGTTCAAAAACCACCATCCATTGTTCGCGTTGTGGAAATTTATCATTCGGAAGAAAATTTCGTACCTGTTCGACCCATCCAAACGTAAGTTTGAATCAAGTAAGCTCTGTGTGCACATATTTTGATGTTGACATGTGATATTGATGATTTTTACAGATTGTGTATCTTTACGATTGGCGCACATGTCCGGTATGCCAAGGACCGGCGAAGGATATGGAGGAGCTACCCATCGATTTTGAGACCTACCAGAAGCTGGCGCGTGTGGGTACACCACATTCATCGCGCTGAATATGTATACGAAGTATACTTTTATTAATATTACCAACTTTACTGCATAGTGTGCGTTAATAAAACTGCTCTGACTTTATTCAATTACATACAAGTCTTTTTATATGGAAAACCAACCTGGGGTACCGGGCCTATCTTTGTTCTTATCCAGGAATTTTTTATGATTTTTCTTGGCATCTTCCAACGATTTCTTGTCATCTTCAATCTTTTGCTGCGCATCGTTAGGGCAAACGTCCGGAAAGTCAAATTTCACGGTGTTGGGCTGCAAAAAAAACGACAATACAATTGTTCCGTGAAATACTGTAATCACAGTATGCTGTTTGAATTCTTACCAAAGTAACATAGGCGTATTTGGTGTCCTCTTCTTTTGTGATATAACCAAGCACCAAATCTCGCTTTGTATTTCCTAACGCGATTCTTGTACGAACACTTACTACAGGGACTTTATAAATCTTTTCCAAATAGTTTTTGACATCGTACCGGGTCATTTCCATCGAGCATGCGAATTGGACTACGTTAGGTGGCTGCTTGTATTCCGGCCGAATTAGTTTCAACCAAAAGTTTGGTAAAAACACACGCAATTGGGGATTACCCCTTTGGTAAATGGGATACCACCGGGTAGACATGATCTGAAATATTTATGAATATATTCCAGATTTTGGCGCAAGTAACTAGATGGTTAAATAACAATATAATTGTAAACATGCGAAGTTGACATCCACCATAGGTTAGGTATAGGATCATTGAACAGACATTTGGTTTAATCTTTTAGATAAAAACAAATTCAATTCACGTGCAGCGCACATTCAATAGTTTTTTTCATCCCTCCAATATTAAATAAAAAAGAAAATCGCATGTAAGAGTTGCTGTAAAAAGTCAATTCTGTTTGTCTGAATATTTTGATTCTGTGTTTGTTCATAAATTTATCTGTGGCTGTATGAATCTTGGCAACAGCTGTCATATTTGTGCCATTGCTACTTGGAACGTCAGAGCTGCAACTGTCAACAATTCTGATCGGCCAACACTAGTTCGGTTGCCAAAACGAAGCAGGTGTGATAATTTTACTATTTATTGTGAAATTAGCGGTATAATTGGGTGTAAAACTAATTTAAAGCTATTTATTAAAAATACTGCTAATTTATCTTTCTTAGATCTGCCTAGTTGGGATTCGGATGATGTTTTTTTCATGAATGAAAGCCATGAATAGTGCAGTTATATAATGTGTGTTTGTATTTTTTCATTACTTTTGCAGTGATTTTTCTGGATTCCCCAGTCGATTTTCGACCAATAATCAAGCATTATGGGTCACGGTTTCGGTGAACTGGCGAAGGTCCGTGGAATCGTCACGCACAAGATCTCTCCGTTTGAGCAACGAGCCTTTGCAAACGTGATCAGCAAGGGTGTTCCGAATACGCTCCGACGAATTCGTTCACAAATTTTCATCGTGGCTCCTCGTAAGTATTGTCCAGCTACATTCACTTGATTAAGCTTTGCTTCTACTTTAAATACCTAGGTGATCGAACAATATGTTAAATACATTTAATTTACTCTTAATTAACAGCGTTCGTCATGGGATACATGGTTTACAACTATATCGAGAACTTGCACACCCAGATGAATCGTAAGAATCCTGCCGAGTTTGAGAACGATTCTTAAACTGAGCCGATGGTTGGTGTTTTTGGCGTATGTGTGGAAAAAAAACATGTACAGTCGTATTAGCATCCTAATAAACATATTTCAAATGTGAAGGAATAGTAGAAACTTTGCTCATCGATGAGAAACTACACATACAGTTCGTAGTAAATGAATGTCGTTAGAAATAATATTAATTCGTTAAACATTTGTAATGTTTGCGACCACAGGCACCTGTAAGCACAGATTATTCACAGATTGTAACACACAACTAACAAGCTATTGAAAACATAACCCATAACAACGAACAGTTACAAACCAAAAACGAATAATAGTAACTATGGAAACTCAGATAATGTTGTTTATGACGTTATTGATTTGACCGTTCTCTTCGTGCGTCTGGATTGAGTCCATGTAAATTGTTTTGTTTTTCTTTACCATTGTTAGCTACTACCATCGCAAGTAATCCTCATATGTGCTAACACATTATCCTTTTGTGAATGCGAGAGGGTAACGATTGTTAGGTGTGAAACGCCGGAAATAAACGACTGCATTAAACAACGGCACTGCGGTACTCGAAGTGCGTGCAAATTCCGAACTCGTAAAAATGAGGGGTTTTCTACATGTGAAATCATAGCTACCGGTGTATTCCGTGTTCATGTTCAAAAATAGTATTGTGTATTGTTTGATTTGCGCTGCAAGGTGGCTGAATTTGCCGGCATAATTTGTGTGGGAAAAATCGATCCGTTCTGTTCTGGTAAGCGTGTGCTACAAGGGACAAGTGGGATGTCAACGGAACCGAAAAGAGTATCAACGAACCTTGCCACCATGTATGGCAGGTAAGTCACAACTTGTTGGTAAAGGTTGCGATGGTGTTTGGAAGGAAACTGGCTGTTTGAGGTCATAGCATACATTGGCTGTCTTCGAAATGGTTCACTCTGAACTGAATGTTGCTAGCACACATAAATCATTATATTGAATAGGGCAATGTGAGTGTATCAGTTTAGGATCCGTTGGCATACATATCAGCCGGTAGTAGGGTGAGCAGTTGCACAGTATTGCTCGTGCAGACGTCGTGCAGTATTGTATTTGTAGCAAGAGTAGATGGACGTCAGCAAATATCAGCGAAAAATGAGAAGAGGTTTGTATGAACTGTCTTTGGCTTACTAGATGCGTTTCCGTTTTGTTTCTTCCGATTTTATTTTCCGGTTATGCCACTGGGTTCAACATCTAAAACACTCTAGGCTTGCTACAGGTCACGAACGAATGAAGATTGGCTTTTGCACGGATCTCGACAAATCAGTACTCATCAGTAACTTTGAAAAACGAGGCTGGGTGCAGGTGACGGCTGATGACGAATGGAATTTCTACTGGGCCGGGACAGGCACGTGCCGTAACATATTCAGTGTTGACAGTGGATACCGGATGCATGATAATCAGCTTATAAATCACTTTCCAAATCATTACGAGCTATCACGCAAAGATTTGCTGGTGAAAAACATTAAACGCTACCGGAAGGATCTAGAACGGGATGGCAACCCTTTGGCTGAGAAAACCGAAGCTAATATACCCGGTGGTTCAAAATATCTCTATTTGGATTTCATACCGATCACGTTCGTGCTTCCAGCAGATTATAACATGTTTGTAGAGGAATATCGAAAGAATCCTCAGAGCACGTGGATAATGAAGCCATGTGGCAAGTCGCAAGGTGCAGGCATATTTTTGATAAACAAACTTTCTAAATTGAAACGCTGGTCTCGGGAAGCGAAAACATCCTTTCATCCACAGATTGGGAAAGAGAGCTACGTTATCTCAAGGTATAACGAATGTGTAATATGTACGCCAGGATAGAAAGCTATGTGATACCTTTTATTCATTTTTCTTCCTAGATATATCGAGAATCCGCTGCTAATTGGAGGCAAAAAATTTGATCTGCGATTGTACGTTCTTGTCACATCGTTTCGGCCCCTTAAAGCTTATCTGTTTCGTTTGGGCTTTTGTCGTTTTTGCACGGTCAAATACGACACAAGTGTCACGGAGCTAGACAACATGTACGTTCATCTCACCAACGTTAGTGTGCAGAAGCATGGGGTAGGTATTACAGGTGAAAAATTATGTACAACTGTTTGTGCAATTTCCGATAATCTGTTTTGATCGTTGCAGGGTGAATACAACAACCATCATGGCGGCAAATGGAGCGTGCAAAATCTACGCCTGTACCTGGAGGGGACGCGTGGGAAGGAAGTAACGGATAAGTTATTTGGGTCCATCACATGGCTCATAGTACACTCGTTAAAGGCAGTATCAAGTGTTATGGCCAGTGATAGGCACTGCTTCGAATGCTACGGTTACGACATCATTATCGATAATACGTTGAAACCGTGGCTGGTCGAGGTGAATGCTTCGCCGTCACTAACTTCAACTACGGCTAATGATCGAATACTGAAGTACAAGCTGATTGACAACATTCTCAACATTGTATTGCCACCAGATGGTGTACCAGAGTAAGTACCAGAGCCTCATTAGACACATACTTTGTAAATAAATCAAATATATTTTACTCCGCATTTGCTTCACATCATCGCAGCGTGCGTTGGAGCAAAATCCCCAGCCCAGACATGCTGGGTAACTTTGATCTTCTCATAGATGAAGAGATTGCAGCGCAGGATGATAATATTCAAAACAATAACAACGGCAAACATCGGTCCAACAGCAATCGATGGAAATAGTGAATGATAAACAGTGACATAACGAAATTAAACTGATAGTGTCAATATCGATTGCAGGGCATACCATGTTCATTATTTCAGGATACAGTCAGTTTTATGACAATAAAAAGTCCCTTATGAATGTCGGAGATACCTGCACACATGTGAAATTCCAACACAACGTTCACATAATTTTCATTGTTCATTTATTTGTTCTATTGCTTGGGCATTGTGTTAATGTTTTCGGTTGTACGAATGTGTTATAATTTTAACATGCACAGTTTTTAATATATCTTCGAGGTTCTCTTTGTGTATCTTGTAGTACATTAGCCTACACTTTTGCTTTATTTTAAATATTTTTTCCTAATAGGTCTTGTTGTTTCCGTTGCAATTATATAATTGATTCACTAGTTTCGGTTTTATGTTGACTTTTGTCTCTTTGTGTGCGTCCAATTGTTTCCCCTACCCCTATTTCAGATCCCAATTACTTTTTTAGTTGCCTAATGCGTACGCTATTTAGCATAAACTTGGACCAACTAAAATATATCCTTTCTGTTTTGTTTTAGTTGTGCGAATTGTTGCATAGTCGACTTTATATGCATTTTATCCTCATCACTTCCAGCATTCCAATCTTCTAATTTGACAGTGGTCTATATTTGTTGAAGCTTTTGATCCACTCGGAAATGAAACGTTATTGATCACAAAAGTTGCAGAATCTTATGAGCAGAAAACAATTTTAAACATGCGGCAAACGTGTGGTTGAATTTTTAAAACGATTAGTCAAGATTTTGATTGTTTGCATAATGAAAAACCAAAACTTCCGCTACACTTGCATTACATACTGTTATTGCATAAAGTTAATGTCTACTCATTTATATACAAAGAGATTGTCTCATAGTGCTTAATTTTGTTGTTGTTGGAACTTTTTGGGAGTGTTAGTACACTTTTCAACAAATGATGGTACATGACAAATGTTAGCAAAACAAAAATTAAAAAAAAAACATACATAAATATCTATGTAGAAAGTTAAAATACTATGTATCAACATAATGATTGAGTAATGAATTTGAATGGAAAACATTGCACCAAACGATGATTTAGTAGTAATGTTTCTTTTGGCCCAACACAATTGGTTTGAGTTTAATGATAGAAATGCTATAGGCTTAATAAAATATAAATAAAACAAAAGAAACAGTATTCAAAGTAGGTTTTGCATATTTTATGCTCATAGGTGCAGATACCCATCGTAGCGGTATTCGAATAATTATTTTTAAATAATTTTAAACTAGTTTTAAACGTAACTGACTCAATTTTCCACATTCGTTTCATATCCAACTTGCTAAATGTTCAGATTTATTTGGCGGAACCTGCTATTTGTTGTGCCATATTATATAAACATCGCTGATTTTGCTATATTTCATTGCCGCAAATCTTACTGTACGGGTTTCAGGGTGTGAATATAATGAATCGTTGCTTCGTTTCAAACATCGATTGAGAGTCAACCTGCCATCGAGGGCAATGACTCTCGATGTGGCTGTTAATTTTAATTTGCTTTAAAATTGAATTCCAACCGTTTTGTTTGTTTGCCTGCTGGGTGCTGGTCAAACTTAATGCCTTCTTTTTCGGAACATTCTTCAATCAGCCTGTCAATTTGTTTTAAATTTCTACTATTTTGTTTTTACTGTATTTCCTATAGGGTAGTTAAATTGTATGCGTTTCTTCGTTGTTAACTATCTATGTACATAAGAATCTCTTGGTTATCCTAAAACTTTTAAAACTATACTAAGCATGATAAGTTACAATCCATAAACTATACTATAGCTACATCCCAATCGTAATAAGACCTACTTATCGTGTAGGCTCTTCGCATTTTTTCGTCATGATTCCGCAGCTCAATTGTTATACTAGTGGCTATTTTCAATACCTCTTGTCTGCAATATTTTCACAAGGACATTGAAATGTGAAAATAAGAATAATTACTCATCTTTATCTGTACTCATTTTCTTTCGTTTAGGAATTTTAAAAATAATGAAGCATCAATATTAGTATATACATTGAAATATTACATTGAAACGAGAAACTTAAAACACAGATAACTCACACTCGCAACAAAGTAACCATGTTGATCAATCAATGTCTATTGAATATTTTCTTTCTATTAGGGCGCTTATGATTTAGCCTGTAGCTTATTACGAGTACACATAGGCTATTAGCCATGTCCTATATTTCTTAAATGGCTGTTATATATGTATACATATGTATAGGTAGCGGAGGCGTATGTGGCTTATTACTAAATTTACTGGTTTTGTTTTAAAATGTTTGCAGTTTGAAGTAGATATTTAGCAATTTTAATATCTCTATTATTACTATATTTAGCTAATTTTTAATTTATGTTTTTGTCTATAGCGTGTGGCGCTATAGTACTGCTTGCAAATGCCAAATGAGTTTCGTCCGGGTATTAAAAAATCAGGAATAATTTAAACGATATTCTAAGATATCTCTCACGTACCAGATTTAAATATATACAATTTTTTGACTGTAACCTATAGTTATGATAAGATTAATCAACTTATTACGGTAAGTAATATTAGACACAAGGCATACCCTACATTATAAAGTATCATAAAAATGCCGCACAAATATTATATAATACAAGCGCTGTACAAACCATTGAACGCTGCACCTTGTGATACACGATAAGTACGCATATCAAACACACACATACACACATAAAATAGGGATCTAGGTATGCACATCTGGTTGTAGTCGTTGTCTGTAGTTCAGCAAATATCACCGGCATATGAACTGCTTCATCGTCTATAGCTTAAATCATCTAAACGACACACTATTGTAGCCGCAACACGTCTGTCTATGTTTATATAGCATTATCATGGTTTGTTTTTGTTTTTTGCTCTACGGTATACATATCCAAAGCAAAAGCATTATTCCGTTGTATGCCCACCATGGAAGGTAGTTTTTTGTTTCGCTGTTACATCAGTGGATTTTTAAGTGCAACAGCATAAAAGAAACAATTGCCAGGATGATACCGCAGTGCAGGGTTCAATTTCGAAAATCCATAGTTGAAAACACATGTGAAACATGTTTTATTGTTTACAGCTTTATCAATGCAAAGCACGTGTTTGAAAATAAGTTAAACTGTTGAAAGCGCTCGGTAATGCTCGATAAGTTAATTTAAGGTAGTACTGGAACATGCATCATGTGTGAAATTGGGTGGATGGGAAAAAGTTGAAATTTAAGTAAATAACTGTATAACAAATATAAGCAGTATAAGCACGTAAAATAAATAATGTTCGTTACAGTTCCCTTCCGGTAATGACTAGAACCAGGCAATTTGTTTTCCAAATTGTGCCGAATTCGCCACAATTGTTTTAAACTATCTACTTGCACTATCTCTATTTAGACTCTAATATCATTTGTATCCAGTTTGTTCATTTTTTGCTGGATCAAAGCCTAAATCCGAACCATTTTAACAGTTCATACTGAGATAAGTGCTGATAAGTACCGAAGTAACGAATATATGGTACAAACTGTATTAAATATTTAGTAAAACGGTCGTTCAAATTGTTCGTTAAGAATGTTTCGATGCTAGTTTGTACATATTGTTTTCTACTTACAGACCGCTAGCAACTAACAACTTCCTTCGTTGGTGTCAAATGTATGCAGAAATCGTTACTTGTGATAGTGCTCTTTAACTATGTGGTCACAATGAACTATCCGTAAAGTTCTTTACTGCCGCCAAGCCCATACTCCATGCCACTTTTCACTTCTGCTTAGTCAATAATTTGTCGCTTGATAATTCTTCATTTCACGTTTCTGAGATTGCAAATTGCAGTAGATAGATGGAGTTTAAAAACCTGCTTTGTTGCCATCTTTATTATGATATTCAGTTTTAATGCTGTGAATGTTCAAATCTCTTTAAGTAATCAATTTGATGTAAGCTGTTGATTGAGGGTTTGACATGAACTCTTGGCGATTGACTGTTTAAATCTTGAACTCGATTTCCATTGAAGTGAGTAAGGTTTATTGAAGAAGTTTACCATTGTCTAGAAAAGAACCTGTCAAACGTGTCGATGAGAATCTGTTTGACAGCAACATAAGTGTAATCGTTTCCAATAAAAGAACAGTGTGGAACCGCACTGCTTGTAACTTCAAACACATCGAACCGAAACAAATTGATATGAGATGAAAAGTCGGAATGCGGCTCAAGATCAAAACGGCTGATATGCCAACAAGAAGAGTGAGCCAAGGAAAGGGATGAACGCTGAATGCATTTTGGCATTTTACTGTCGCAACTTTTAAATGTAAGAGATTAGATGCATTCTAGGTGATGGGATATCTAAGGGGCCCGAACGAGCGACATTTAGTGCAATGTTTCAAGCCAATGCGCCATTATGGATTCATTGGTAGTTGCAGTAATGTACTATGTTCAAATAGGTAGTGGGTTGTTAAATTTGTTTCTCATTGCTTTGCTCTATCGGCTTTGTTTCAGTTCATAACTTGAACTGGTTATGTTCGAATGTGTTGTTCCTCCATTACACTGTCTGTTTTGTGCTTCAAAAAGACACATTTTAAACACGAAGTTTTAATCCATAAGAACAAACTATGAAATTAAAAGTGTCAGATCCACAGAAAAATCCGTACGTGATAGAGTCATAAGAAAAGTATGTACTCCCGTTTTATCGCTGAAGTATTAAGCTTTTCGTTGTATCGTTACGCGTTTGGGGAGGGGGTGCACAATAGTAAATTCATTTTGGAAATGTTTTGGTTTGCCTTTGGAGTACAAGTTAAGTCGATTTTACTCTACCAGCCTTTGTGTGAATTATGCTGCACTTTTGTTTACTTGCTTTTTTATACCATGTTCAAAATTTCCTTAACCTCTTTCGCTACGCCTTGTGTTTCGATAGCGGCTGAACGGTACAGAATCACTGTCCATATTAGAATGCGAATCGCTAAACGGTTGCAATTGCAGTAATGATCTCTTATGATGTATTTTTGTTGGTGAAGTGTGTGCTGTTGCTGCAGTGGTAGCGGTCGATCGAGTGTTTGTTGTCGATGGGATGTTTTCACTGATACCAGTATCGTGTGCGCCATTCGTAGTTTTTGAATCCGTTGGCAACAGCTTTTCATTTCCGGGTAACGATGAGAAGTACTGTTGCATAGATAGTACACCTGCACCAGTCGGACGTGCGATACCAATATACACGATCGTATTATCAGTACCAGCGGCAGATGCAGGCGAACTACCCACATCTGCCACGGCAGTTGGGCTATGTAAAGATGAAACGACAGCACCGGGCCGCTGGTCCGATTCCAATTTGGTGGCATCGTTCTTGAACTCCTGTGCACTTGTGCTGCTTGCATACGTTGTGGGTGCGGAAGGTTCAGCGGCTGCCATCGTTGCTTCTGTGAATATCGCTTTGCTGCTTCGATCCGTCCGAATGTTATTTCCTTTCGGAAAACTATTAATCGCTGCTGTCCTATGTGGCAAGCGGTGGTGTTGTTGTTGCTGCTGCTGCTGCTGGTGGTGTTGTTGCTGCTGCTGCTGCTGGTGGTGGTGGTGTACCAACATCTTTGGGGTCGTTGCTTGCGATGGTTTATTGTAGGCGGTACTAGGCTCGAGCATATCGTTCGCATTATACTCTTCAACCATTCGTAATGCACCACGATTGTCAGCAATATTGCAGTTATCGTCGTAACGGCAGGTGATTTTGCCATTCTGTGTAGCAGCACCATGATGACAAAGTTGGACAAGTCGTATCGCCGCAGTCACCAGTTTCCGGTGTGTAGCGTAGTATGTAGGAACGAAGGATTGATGATTGATTTAAGATGATTTGATATTGAGTTGGTTGTTCAGTAAACGAACGGTTTGTTGTGTTAAATATGTGCATGTAGCGGTTTGGATTTGATTGAAGTGTGTGCATCGGTTGAGTTTATGTTTGTAAGGTGCGTCATTTAAATCGATGGTGGCGATGTTGTTTTGCCGGACGTGCAATATCGGTGCAAGTTGGTTGATGTTGGAGAGACAAAGCATGGTGTCATGGAGACACGCGCGCGTGTTTCCGTTTTAGATATGAAGTATATTCACAAGAATGTCAGCAATTGGATGTTGGTACATTTTTGCAGTTCGTCGATCGTATTCATGTTCGTGTTGTTGTGTAGTGCAGGAAATGTGTTGTTATTATGTTTTGAGCGTTGATGTGCGTGCATGTGTTGATTGTGTTGACAAAAACCCAGAAACGTGAAACACCACACACACACACACACACACGGCGATGTAGCATTGGAAAAAGGGGAAAGAATGAGATAATAAATTAAAACTCAATTTTACTATAACGCTGGTTTTGCTTTTACACTTGCAACTAAGAATTGGACTACGAATTGTCTAATGCATTATTTCACTATAAGGAGATATTTTCCAGAAAAATGAATCAAATTATCAAGTACATAAACAATGCCCAACAGGAAAGGTGTAAATTTTGATTTAGCTGATTGTTGTTTTTGCAATGAATATTTTTCAGTATTTCAGAGTACTTTATGCTTGTAACACAACATTTATACAAAAATCTAAGTCTTTGGATACTGGCGTATTGTTCTAAACACGCAATACGATCCGCGTGGGAATTATGTTAAGCAATCTTCTAATCCCATGGCGTGTAGGATTTCTTCATTTGCATTCATCAGAAACTTTGAGTATTTTTTTATAGTAAATTCAATTTTTTATCATTTGTGAAGATAATTTGCTATAAGTAATTTATACATTTTATTGTATCGAATGGAGTGAACAGTTTTATGCTAGCGTGCAATAATTCTCTAATCAAGCATTTCTCCAACATAAAAGCGAAACATAGAAGCTATCAACATTGTATCATCGACTGGAATTCAACTATGGTACAACTCAAACAAACGGTGCATTAGGTATTACTGAAACGAAGGTAAAAAGAAAAAAGGGAAAAAACATAAATAATAAAGATTGCCAAGTCACACGTAACTTTTAAATATGCTTGACCACATGAACACGGACTAAATGAGTGTTGATTTATTTGTTGGTTTTTGGTTAAGTGATATTAGCAAGCGAGAAAATGTGTGCCAATCCCTTACAACATGTACATGTACAGCAAACAAGGAATATTTATTCCCTAGGAATTAATGAGTGCACGTTATAACCAGTGTTTTGTGATTTTGTGAACTAGGTAAAACATATTCACAAGTTGAATGAGATGAGATGTACTCGAAATAGGATGCTTGACTTAATACTTGAGATTTACTGATTGAAGTTTGTGCGGTGCGGTAGATTGTCTGATACACGTTGCAGTTTGCTTCATGTTCCATATGTTAAGGAAAGTTGAGTTATAGTACTTGGAACTCAAGCAAATAGCCTAAAGATACGAGAGTTATTATTGCAACGTTACAGAAAGACATACAGAAGACTTCCAAATGTACAAGAAAAACAACACTTCATCTCAAAACACATTGCATAGAGTGAGTTAATACTATCAAAAAGTGCCCATAACAATAATAATATCACAGGAGTATAGAAGAAGAAGAAGTTTTAAAAGGAACTGAATGTGATGTCTGGATCACAACATACAGTAAACGTGATTGGTGCTGGATGTTTTTTGTTTAACTGAACTTAATCAAACCATATCTGTTAACCAAACAATGTTACATAATTTAAACAAAATATTGACTCGACAGTTTATAAGATCCCAACTAAAATCAGAAAACCAAAGAGGTTTTTATCAAGGATAAGAACTGGTTTTGCTTTACAATAAAGTTATGTTAACTTGTTTGATTTCGCAAATGGTATATATACACTTTTCCACAGGATTGTAATAAAACGGGGAGATGAAGATTTAAAATTTATGCATTAGCTTAATTCCTTACGATTATAGGTATATCAATCCGTAAATGAGCGTTCTTGCGGAGCAATAATGAAGTGCGGACAATGTTCTACTGCATGATCGGCATTATACAAATACATGTTTGATTTGTGACTGAAACGACATAACTTGCAAACTCCCATGTAAATTAGTCGATAATCAGAAGAATATAATAACGATTGGATTTTGAAGATACGTTTTCAAAAGATATAACTCTTTAACTATCGAATCGAGATGGATGATTTTACTTCATGGTAGATTTACAATTCATTGTTTAGTAGCACAATTGATTTAACAATTGAACACAATTGAAGATCAAATGTAAGGGCTTGCAAGCTATTGTTTGGATGCAACAGGGTCCGTGTGTAATAATCCTAAATTTATTTTTACATCAGATGATGTTTAATGCTAATGATATGTGGTAACTGCACATTAACTGTTTAAACACAAAAACATCAAACAAAATGATATTGGAAATATAGCCAAAATAATAGAATAGGCACGAAAGACAGCATGTTTAAATCTAACCGAAAATGTGAACAAATACAGTTAAAAAAAACAACAATTAACAGAAAAATAATCATTATCCAAAACAAACATCAAAAACAAAAGAAACAACCGAAATTGTACAATTAACTCGAATGTTAGTGTATTTAAAGAGTGATTTTTTACCGATGCACACAACACGCGGAATTGCTCACCAGTAGGGCACAGTAGGGGACCTGGAATGTAATTTGTTCGCAGGTTACAGGGTTAAATTAGTTTAGTCATGTAGTTTATTATAATAATAATGTTATTATCTACAACAACGTAAATTAGCTGTGAAATAGGTAGCAGATCTAGCGATAAGGAAGAAAAGTGAGTTAAATTAAGAACTTAAGGTTGCATCGTCAAGGCACTTGAAATGTATATGTGTTTAGATATGACAAAAGTAAAGTATAATAGCAACTATTGCTATTGTAATTATATTTTTAGATTGCTAATAGATTGCTTCATAGTCTATATTTTTTGCACAATTATAATTTTCTGTATACTATAATTTTGAAGTATAGAGAGTCAATAGGTTAATCGAAAAATTAATATAGATGGCAGTAGGCATTAGATGTTTTCTAAGCTTTAATCCTATTATAAACTGTAATGCCATCCAAAGTAGAATGCTATGGTTTAGTTTTATAATTGGACTTTCGAAAAATCTTGCAGTGAAGCATTACAAAATGTTCTTTCTCATATGGTATTATGAATGTTGCATTGCAAATGTTTAATTAACTGCACATGACAAGAATATAGAATAGAAAAAAATTTTGGACAATATTTGTGTCTGTACATTTCATGTAATGCTTATAATTTGTATGTTTACCAGCAAACCATTTATAGTTTGATGTGTGGTGTATTGTAAGTGAATGTTCTCACTGTAATCACACTGATGTGACAATTTCGTTGTGAAAGTTGAATGTATGTTTCATGAAATCATTTGATCTCCTTTTCTCCATCGTTAAATGCAGGGTCATTTAATCGCAATACAGACAGTACGGTTGAACACGCACGTTTAAGGTGCTGAAGAATAGTTGAATTATAGAATGGTTGACCCTGGACGTGATTTTTAACGGTCGTTTTTAACACATATGTAGAATTTGTAAAGTAAAAGTTACACATACATACATGCGATACATATTAATTTGTAGATTACTCCTTCATGCACACAACGGGTTAATGTCTGATCCAAAATTAGTTTGTACGATAGGTGTAAAGGATCAAATCAATACGATGCAACAATTGCAACACCACCGATCACTTGCATCTTTGCTTTATTTGTTTAAATTTCGCTATGATGATGTTGTATGATGTCTTACTTGCATTAAACTGCTAGGTAATGATCGTTATCAAGCTATTTTTTAAGCAACTGCAATATCATTGACAATGCGATGTTTGTTTTGTTAGAAACAATAAACCTTAAGCGGATGTTGGGTTAGCTCTATTAAAATGTCCGTGATATACAGGGTCAAGCCACAATACGAGCAAAAGAAGAGAACGTTGACTCCACAGCAAATACAGTAAAATGTAAGGATTTCTTTTTGATTTACTTCCTGCCGGTATTCGCATCGTGAAAAACGATGAATTTTGGAAAAACATACTTGATCACAACAAAATATATATATTTTTAACTGAGCATTATTCGAAACGTTAACAGATTCTTGCAAACTAAAGTTAAAAAGAATTCCTAATTGCTGTGGTTTCTGCAGGTGCTACCGGTGTTAAATGGAGCACTTAGACAAATTGACACTTACCTTACAGGAACAAGTTGTACAGTCTCTGGACGGATACTTAAATGGTCCAGGCGGGTAGATGTGGTTCCCGTACAAGCATGTAGTTCTTACATCGGTGACGTCACTGTTGCTACTTGTTGATAGTTTTGTAAGGTTTTGGAAACCGCACCTGTCGTCTGGACATCGGGGACAACAGTCTGCCGGTCCTGCCGGCAGCGGATTATCACAAGTTAGTGGAGGACATTCAAGTTTCCAGCAGTCGAATTCGCCGTACTGAAAATAAGAAAACATGGGTGTTTGATAATTGGGTTTTTATGTCTTGCCCTACCCCAAACCTATTGATGCAACCCTGATGGATTGATTGGTAGGCCATACATAAAACTACGAATTTCCTTCATGCAATAGTTGTATTTTAAAGATATGTTTAGCATTTAAAAGAATAACTCATTCTAGTGGAATTGAAATACTGAATATTACACACAAATCCAAATGGGAGACTACACAAACTTAGTAACAATATGGTCAGCAACTTGCAAAGAGTGTGTTACACTGTGTGTCATTTCCAGAGTGTATTAACTACTGCTAATATAGTTTTATACACTTACCAAACATTCGCACGTTTGACACTGGTATATCCACTGCTCGCCACTGCGAAAAGTGACATGTTTGAGCTCCTGATGCTGGCAGGATTGTTTCGGATCGCATTGCGGACAGCACAGTTCGCTTACGACACCGGGCCGCCATGACGAACAGTTGCATGGTGGTTCCACACAGCTAATGACCCCTTTGGAACAGGTACACATTTTGCATGGTGCATTACTGGGCGATACCTTGTCACCGTCACGCAGTTCACGATCCTCGAACATACAACTTAACCTACAGTCTGGATCGTGCTCTGCAGAACATTCACACCTAAAGTGTCCCGGGGTGTTGACGCACCGGGCCGACGGGTGACAGCTGTGCGTATTGAGGTAACACTCATCTATATCTACACATTCCTTGCCTTTGGTTTCGAATCCAGCCTTGCACTTGCAAAAGTACCTGATAGAAAATGAAGATATTTGTTATAGTCTAATCGCAGCTACTGGTGTCTTTCCAATCAACACGCCACCGTACTCACCAGCCCGGCATGTTAACGCAGTCTGTCGTGTCCTTACAACGATGCACACCCGTGGCGCACTCGTCTAGATCTTTCTCGCACGAATCACCGATGTATCCTGTGCGGCATGTACAAACATTCGGCGATCGACATTCGCCACCATTCAAGCAGGTTTGATTACAGACGGCTGCAATGGGATGACGGTTTTTTTTAATTAGCGTTGAACTTCAATCTACATTCGTATCCCTATACTTACGCTTGCAATCGTGCCCATCACCGGTGTACCCTTCCTTGCACCGGCAATGGTACGAGCCTGGTGTGTTGATGCAATCCGCATTTTCATGGCAGTCGTGCTCGCCAGACTTGCATTCGTCCATCTCCACGCAGTTGAACTTGTCTTGTCTTCGGTAACCAGATAAGCACTCGCAAATGTACGAACCGAACGTGTTGACACATCGCGTATTCAGATGACAGTGGTTTCCAGTAAGACCACCTTGCTGAGCGCACTCATCCACGTCTGATGGCAGTTTACGTTGGTTGGAGGAAAGCATAGTAAAGAAAATGTGTTAGACTGGTATGCTACTATTTGGGCTTCTTAGTATGAAATCACACAAACGCCTTTGCCATTCGAAACCATACAACGTTCCCATTATGTTAGTGCATTATGTTTGCTCTGTGTGTTCTTCCTTCTTTACGTTATGGATGAAATAAAACTCCTAACATGATAATACTAGAATGAATACAATTAAATGAATTTTTAAAAGAGTTACATAGAGATACGATGTGTAGTTAAGATAATGTGTTATCAAAATTAACGCGTTTTGTCATTAGAATCTGCAGCGCATCATTACTAAAGCCGATGTTGGATTGTTTGTTGTGTATCGTAATGTTGTTACTTATTTGTATGTTTATGTTCCGAGTTTTACGTGTCTGTTGGTGTAGATGACAATGCTATTGTAGCTTGTATTTTGTGTAGTACGATTATTGCCAGAGTGTGTGATGTTGTTTTTATCCTCGTCCTTGATCATGTGCATAACTGTGTGTTTTAGTAAAACATGAGATGTTATGTCGAAATGAGGTCAGATGTTGATTAGATCGTGTAAATTAAAACAATGAAAACAAACAAAAGACTATATTTCACCTTCTGCTGCTTGCAACTGTAACGCTTGTTCGTGCTTCTTTTTCTTTGAATGCTTGTTTTTGTGAGTAGAATTCTTATGATGCTGCTTCCTATTACTGCCGCCGCCACCACCACCGCCATGCGGTCGTTTGTGTGGCCGTGCTTTTCGCCTATGTGGAGTATCTAAATTATTGAATTTATTTATTGCAGTTTCTTATGGCGAGAACGAAATTGGACGGACGAAATTATCTACGCGACACTATCAGCAGCTGCCTCGGTTCGTGATTTTTTTTAACAAAAGCAGCAGCACTGTTTTATGATGTTTTACGATTTTGTGTTGTTTTTGGTATACCCAAATTGTCAAACTTTTTTAAACTTTACTATAGTTCTTCTATACTATAATACTATAGTAACCTCATATAGATATTAAGGAAAAGTATGGAGCATTTACCCTACAAAACAGTAGAACCAGTTGAAACCACAAACAGTATTATGTATCTCGAACAAACTTACTGTGATTATCATTCGTAAAAAAATTTTGAATCATTATTAGATCATACAAAATTGGCACATCTCACATAGATCATATAACGTTTAAAGTTCGACGTTAGGAAAGTTTATGGTATACCTAAAAATTTAACTAATAACAGTTAAAAATCGAGGTTAAGTAATGAATGTTACAAACAAATTTCGCATATTTGGTCAATAGCTCATTTAAGTTCATACAAAAATCGGTATATTCGATATGTTAAATTAGTATGTTTTAAATAGGTATGTTTAATTTAGTTGTATATACTAAATTGATGTCATTCATCAAAACTTCATTTTTTTAAAATAAACATAATTACTTGATGTCTGTCCATTAGTTAAGTTTTAGGCTATAGGGTATCATACCAGCCAACATAAAAGAAAATAAATAAAATCAAGTTTCGATGGCATTTCAAATATCTGTGTAAATACAGAGAGGTGGTTGTAAATATCCAACCTTATATCAATACTGCTTCAGTGGCAGTATGTAATGAATGTATTCATAAGATGATTTTTCGCAAATCGTTGGCGTACGGCCAAATGTCTCACTATCAAGTGTTTGTTGTGGTTGGCGATGTTATAGTGCCCATCGCTATGGCAAATTTACAAATTAATACCAATAGCATGGTGTGATAAAGTGATGATGAAAGGTCATGATTTGCGATGTAAACCTTTGGATTGTCGCCAATGCATCACATGGTTGAGTATCAAGAGCGATTTGGCAGTAGATATATGATGTACAGACACAGCTGTGTGGTTGAATCAGAGAACCGTGCGCAACGGTTAAGCGTATTGATTTGTAATTGTACGCAAAGTGGAATTGATGATGAAAGTTCTTGGATGTGATGAGTTTTGTTAGGAGTAACTGGGACATACTTTAACATACGCTGGTATAAGATCATAATACCTATTAAAAACGATTGCTGAATGTACGATATAATGATTCCAATCAAACGATATCAACATAGCTTTTAAATAATAGTAAAAAAATAATAAATGAAAAAGAAATTTTGCATTTAAAATGCTATCCTTTGGAAGACCATGGCAATTTGGCTACTGGATTGTGATCGTACTAATAACATTATGTACTTATATTTGACGAGATTTTTAAAGATAAGAGCAAAAATAAAGTAATACAAGATAAATTTTGTGCGTTTGTATGAACGGGTTACGAATGAGTTAGATGTGCATACCACTACTTACCGAAACATTCATACCCATCTCCGTGGAAGCCCGAACGACAGGTACACGTGTACTTGGTGTTAAGATTAAGACACGTAGCGTTATTGTGACATGCATGGCCTTTCGAGCAATAGTCCACCCCTGGCGCAAATGGCGCAGAGCCAAAGGCGTATTAGCGAGTTTTAGGCGAGTAAATATTGCATTTGCGAGATGTTTTAGTAAAGCATGATATTGAAGAGGGTATAGATTATTAGCGATTGTTTAACCAATTGGTCCCAACATAAGGTTATTAAACCCATCCCGTATGGCAGCGACAGAATGGTTAGAGGTAATGATTATTGTCATAGTTTTTCATTGATTTCCACAGTAAAAGTTATGCCAGACATGAAAAGAGAAGAGATGTTTATAGATAAGTAAATTTTGATTAATGGAAAGCTGTAGAAACGAGTGAAGGCGAAAAAACATGTAAAATTTTAATTTAGTAATTGGGGAAGCAGCGCAGTTTAGAGGACAAGTTGTTATGCGGCAGTGTGTTTTTTTAAATTACGCAGCTTTGTTAGTAAATTTGAAAGAATATTAGAAACAACAAAACCAAGTACGATTGTGATTCCCGTTGTTTGATGTAGGGATGAATGCGATCGGCTGATGTTTAAACGCGATGCACGTTAGCAGATTAAATGATATAACTTTAGTGAAGTCGTGTGTTAACAGTGTGCTGAGCGATGATGTTGATACGGTGTGTTTATTGTAGTTTGGTTTTTTAGCAGCAGGTATGTAGCATACATATGCTATGTGTTGTTTTCGCCATATCCCATTTTCCAGTATAGAACATTCGACCAGTGATAAAACTAAATCACGGTTGCGCCATTTGCAACGTTCAACGGAATGCATCAGATTCTCTCGCAATTTTGCCCAGACTAATGTTATCTTGTTTGTCGACGTCTTTTTGCTTTTGCTCGTTTGCGAAAGTTAGGTCCTTTGGTTCGTTTCGATCAGAATGTTCTGAAAGAAAATCCATCTGCTCATGCGTTTGCTCTTTAGTGACAAATACCATAGAAAGAATTTGATCACCAGCCGTATAACCATCCTCTTGAGGCTTGTCTTGATTTCGGAGAAGCCCTACGACCGCTTCCTCCTGGTGGTCATTCTGCCGATTTATGTTTTGCTCGTCAGAAAGAAATCCTTGATTAAAGTGAGAATTTCCTTCGCTACCGTGTATGTTAACAACTGTTCTTTTTTCAGTGCCAGACTCGGCAATAGCACTAACGCTGCTATTGGTATTGTCCGAAGTGTTAGACAATTTGAACTGATTCCCCTGCTCGCTATGGTCATTTTGCTGAAAGCGACTCAGTTGGAAAGAGTGTTGTTCTTCATATAGCTGCTGTTGCGGCTGTTTCTGCTGCTGATGCTGCTGTTGCTGCTGCTGTTCCCGCTGCTGATAAGTGTCTTCCAACAATACATGATCCTGAGGTGGTGCAATTAAGGGATACGAAGAAATACCTTGACAAAATTTGCAGCATTCATCAGTCACCGACATCTGTTGCTCGGGTGGACATTTCAGCTCGGGGCATTGTAAATATTCACAATGCATATTGCCATCTACGCACGAACAATTTCTACAGCCTAGGATTTGGATTTCACCATGTTCAAAGTCTTTCTTAGTAATGTAACAGCTTTCTGCAAGTAGAGGAGAATAAAAAATGTAAATGTATTGATTCAATAAAAGAAACCAAGTTTGCTAAAACCGCAAAATAAACTACTCATGACAAAACATTTCCCTTTCATAGATCTTGGATTAAAAATTAAACCGAAGCAACAGTGATTCCAATGGAAGATAGCTATACACTACTTTGTACGATTGTCATGGTTTCGATACCGGTTTTCAACCCATTCATAAATACTTCCTTGTCTTGATTCATTTTATTAATCAACATTTATATGACAATGCCATCTTCCTAGTTGAGTTGGACTTGAGGTGAGAAAAATTGCACCGACTTAATGAAGTCATCGGTCATGACAGGAGTACCGTTCTTTGATAGCTGTTGCAGGTTTCGACATAGTTTGATGGCCATTTTAGCACACATGCAAAACAAGCCATTACATTGACAGGTCTTACGCATTAGCTACCTCCGACAGCTAATATCTTATTGTTGCGAGATCGTCGAGGTGAAAGAAAGAGGTGAGCTTCACGTGTATCGAGCAAGTCGTTAACGTCTGTTGGGAACTCGTTATCGATATTGAAAATGATAGCTTTCCGTTGCTTTGCTAGAGAGTGTTAAAATCTAGACGACGTGCCATAACCCAGCGGGATCAGGTTTAATGAGATGATGATTTGAATAATTTCCTCAAGACCTGCCACAAGAACCTATTCTGGGATATAAAAACATCGTGAGAATGATCGTTGCTCTGTTCCCTTCATTCGTACAAATTAAACAAACATAACAGCGTTTAGAATGTGTGTCTGAATGGTGGTAAACTAACCGGTAATATTGATTGAAATGGAAAGTATTCATTTAGATGAGCACACCGGTAACAGGATAAAAGGCAAGTTCTATTCATTGCAACATATTCAAACAATACACACATTCGAAAATCCAACTCTTTTTGTTACATCGGACATGTCTTTTTTGAGATCTTTGGACTGCAGGTGGGATTTTTTTTTGTGTTTTTGCTCAATTTGCTCAGTTTAAGGGTAATTGCGTGTAATGTGTTTTCTAATTTATTAAACTATATCGTACGAAACTCGAATACTTACTCAAACACACCGGGCAACATTCGCCCTCCTTTAATACTGGATGTTTACATTTAACCTCTGGACATGGTCTTGGACCACATTTGACTATGCCTTGCTTGCACTCACACCGACTGCAGCCAATATCCCACGCATCACCATCATTTTTAGTTGTACCATTTATTAAGCATGATTTCTTACAATCACATTCCTCAATGTATGAGACGCGTTTTTCTGCTTCCACTAGCTGCAACAGGTAAATAAACCGATTGTTATGCAATAGTTCTTTGATTGTATTATAATTATAGCACAGAGCAATAGCTTACCCTTTTTGTTAACAGCGACATAGTTTGTTTTAATTCTAATAAAGCGTTTTCTAATTCTAAGAACTGTCCACATGTGGGACATTGTGCATCCATCAACTCGCATTGAGATAAATAGCCATAAGACCCGGAGATAATACGTAAATCTTTTAATTCTCCCTGTTTTGCGATGGAAAGAATAGATACAGTGTAAATGCTCGATTAATGTTTCGCTTTGCGACTAAGATTGCGTAAATCGCGTCGACCGCGGGCATAGGAGCCATTTTACTTACCTTAAATAAATAATGACTATTTGAGTTCCTTTGTCCGACGAATAATTGCATATTGGAAGCACTAAAATTTCTATCTGGTAAAAAATGTGTCACTCGTTTATACAGTGGATGGCAGTCGATGAATAGTTGCATTTCAGTGCCGCTGACTGTAAGCGACACCTTGTGCTCAATATCGTCCGCTAGTCGATACGGAAACGTTTCCGTCAGATACTGCGTCGCACCCGCTGCTGTTATGTGTGTGTAATGAAAACGTATTTCGTCACGTCTTCCACTTGATTGTAATTCTAAATACCTTAACATTAATATTAATTATTACAATGTTTGTTTAGGATTAGAGAAAAAGAAGAAGAACAGTAAATGGAGAAAAATAGGACGAAGATAAAAAAAACAATAGTGAGGGACAGAAGGATCTGTAGCTGTTTGAACAATAAGGAAAGAAACAAGGAGCTTGAACAATGAGTGTCCAGGAAGGAACAAGGAGCCAGGACAAACTATTTAACTAATAAAGCTCAAAGATAAGAAGAGCAAAAAATGTCTGCTGTGTTTGATCATTCGAAAACAAAAATCACACGACACGCTATTAAAGTACAC
The DNA here is from genome assembly GCA_000956275.1 of Anopheles koliensis. Lineage (NCBI taxonomy): Eukaryota > Metazoa > Arthropoda > Insecta > Diptera > Culicidae > Anopheles > Anopheles koliensis. Next base: position 10,066 of record JXXB01025721.1, on the reverse strand, counting down.
TATTGCACATCTTCCGAGCTTGTGATGCGTACTCTATAGATTGCAGATTACTAAAATTGTATAAATTACTATCAAACGGGCAACATTATGCATTATTGATTAAAAGAACTGATTAATTTATTTCAATCATAGTTTTCCTGGAAATGGAAGGGAATTTCTCGGTTTCCCATGGTTTTGGAAATATTAGGTGGAAGTGTGTGTGAAGGAAAACATAAAATAGTAAGAAAAGGAAAGGCTTAAAGAGGAATATGTAACATTGAAACCTACCTATTGATTCCGTTGGAGAAGGATATTATGGTCCCAGAGTTCGATTGTTCTTGTTTTAGGACAACGGAAAAGGTGAATTCTGAAGATTTTTTCATCTGTTCTACTGCCCGGTGAAAAACCGCAGCCGGAAGAACAAGATTTCGATCGAGACCTGATGGAAATGAAATTTAAAAAAATGGTTAACTGAGTGTGATATGTGCAAAAGTGTTGTTTAAATTCTACGCAAAATTTACGTTCTATTCATGAACGACGAGTATAGGTGGTGTGGTACAAACCCAGGCCAGCACAACAAACACGTTCTGGGACAGACAACAAAAGTTCAGAGATAAAATCAATTTGATACAATCGCATAATGTCACCGAAGATTGCGTAAAGGTCCGGTAATGGTGGTATAAAACGTATACGTGCCAACGAATTGCTTCCGTACATGCAATATTTGTTCGAGTTATGTCGTCATTTGCACTATTGGAGGTGTCCTATTTTCGGTTCTACAAACATATGCCACATGTCGCTACCGTAGGTGACTAAACGATAAACAAGATAACTGTCGCACAAATAATGTCCTGCACAGACGGACACTATTCACGCGATATTATTTATTAGTGGTCAATTAATTTTCCGGCGTCTATTGCACCATGTCTGTATCGATGTGGTTTGCGACAGTTTCGCATGACATTTATGCTGGTGTTAGTATTTCCGTTTCTAAAACTTATTTTTGAATAATACACCACTACATGCTACCCAGAAATACACCTTGTACGAGCTAAATAAGTGACAGAAATAAGTGTCCTGCAGTATTTGTTCCGCCGCAAATTTCAACGTTCGAAATAGCGACAGAACAAAACGAAAAATATATTAAATATCTTCCCAGCCCTTCTGTTCATTTTTCACTTTGTTGTTGCATTTATCTATTCCGTTTTGAAATATTGAATTGCCTATAAATCAAATGTCTAAGATTAAATCAGAGATTTAAGATATCTTTTTATACAGTGCGTGTTTTTATTGATTTTTGCAACATCAAAGATACATTTTCGATCAAAATACCGAACGTGATCGAGTATCTCGGTACTACACTGCTGAAAATGAAACCGTTTATCATATCTTGCAGACCAAGACTATACTTGTATAATAATCGTTTATGAATATAATCATCACAAATGTATATTGTCTTAACACATTAAGTTAACAGAGTTAACAGACACATGGAAAGTAAAAGTGCCAATAACCACCTATTATACAAACTACTTTTTATGTTGTTATGTCGTTATGTTGGCTCCTTTATTTCGTTGTACTTTTTTATTAAACCAACGAAGAACAGTTTTGCGAAGAACCAGTCACTTGTCTTAGCCAATCAGTTGTCAAAAATGTGTTCCAAAAAGTTTTAAATGCACAATTGTTTCGAATTTGATTTGACTGAAGATTCAACAGGTTACTAATTCTTCCTATATGTAAATGATAATTTAAAATGCAAAATTACCAAATCAATATAAAATGAACAATTCGTTAGTAATATCGGCGAACATGTTGGTATTCTAATCAAATGTTTAAGGCATGCTTTATAATGGTGAAGAAGGTAATCCGTTTTTATTTGTTTTCATTTTGATTGATTTTCATTGTATAATACAATATTTGGCTGCGGAAACCAACCAAATATTGTATTATACAATGAAATTGTATAATACAAAATAACACTGCGGAAACCAATTCATCATATAATTTTCAAATGAATTTATAATTAAATAGTCACAACAAGTAAAATCATAACAAGTTCAAACTACGTTTTTGTCATTCAGCATGCGAACACTAGCGAACATATTGCAGAGAAATTTTAATATTGTTGATGTATATAGCTTCTACACAACATGTCATTCAGTGTAGCTCAACTATATTACATTAAACTGTTCCAACCGTTGACGTACCCCGCACCCACCGCGGTGCAATGTCAGGCTCAGGAAATTGAACAATGATTTATTTCTCTTGCCAGGCTGTTTAGTGGCAATGAGTTATGACTTTTGCGTTTGCGAATGCATCCATTTCAAGCGCATGTGAAATATTGCTCCATATTGAATCGATGTGGTCCGGCCAAACCTTTGTGTTGATTATTTGCCAGCGCAATACGAACCTTACGCTACTCACATTTGCTCATCAAAAGTTCCAGAACAAACTAATTTTCAATGTCTTTTGACAATAAAATATTGTAGGTGAGTGTTGAAGTAGAGTTTATTCAGTTTTGTTTTTCTTTCTTAAGTGGTTTAGCATTAAACTCAAGCATACAATTGTAACCCGAAATAGAACAAAGACAATTAGTATTAATAGAAATACTAATGTCGATACAACGTCGATCGAATATTTCGATATGTACGCTATATCGCTAAAGTCTTCTAGCATATTTTTCGTCCTTTGATGATTCCTTAAGACCCATTCTACGCTCCAAAGAGCTTTCCGTTGCGGTGTTACTTGTTGGTCTCGAATAATTAGTGACACAACGTTTGCTTGCTGTTTGTACCTATTAAAAAAGAACACGAAACATTGTCATAAATTATTAACATATTTTAAAAGTGAATGTACTTGTCCATCACGGTACCTTTCATCGTTCAGCATGTCCTCCAAATGATGCTTTAAAGAATGTGGATTTACATGTTCCTGCAGTAACTTTTTGCCTATGCCCAATCGTTCAATATTGCGCACGTTCTGATACTGATCTCCGTAATTCGGTATGCCGAGCATTGGCACTCCATGCCATGCCCCTTCTTGAGCACTGAGTAGCCCGCCATGAGTGACAAAAATGTCAACCGTTCCGCTACCCAGAAGATCGTTCTGAGGAAACCACTCTGATATGATTATGTTGTCTGGCATAAGGTTATCAATCGATGAATGCTGAATGTCGGCTTTCCAAAGAAAGTTTACGAATGGCATACTGCGAGCCGTTACTATTATGCTATGCGAAATATCGTTCATTAGGCTGTACATTTTTATATTACTCCCAAACGATATGTAAATGCATTTATCATAGGTTCTGTTTTCACGCAGATAGGGTAACATTCTCCGTGGATTCGGTGGGTAAATATGAAGTCCTCCAACGTTCACGACACGCCACGTTTGAGGATTAGCTGGTTCCAAAAATGATATCGAGTTCATTAGTACAATTATAGCTGTGCGTTCAAGCTCTGATACCGATGATACGTGTACAAAATGGCTTTGAATAAAACGATCAATTTGTGGATTACTGTAATGCAGTTTGAATAATTGTTCTACGAACGTTATCACAAAATTGTACATTTGTTGAAAGTATCCAGAAGATGCGGGATGGTTAAAGAGATAGTTAGGAATGATACCGGGGTACGAGGGAGTTCCTAGAATGCTTTCCAAACTTGCATGTATATTTGTTGCCGACGCAATCAGCAACGGTGGGTAGTGGAAGCGATCCAATAAAACTAACAAGCATGGTCCAGCCATATGGTCATGAATAATCAGATCGAAGTGAAAACTTTGAGGATAATCGATTAGGTGTAAAAATTGGTTGGATCCAATTGCGTACTTGCAGACCGCTAACTCTAGATCAGCAAAAGCTGCTAATAACTCTAGAGGAGACATGGAGTGCATTGTCATATGGTCGATTGGATCGTCCATCATTAGCGTGTCGTCGACGCCGTCCAGTTTCAGAAAATATAGATTGGGTTGTTTTCCGTGTTTGAAGATGTTGAGCAGGGTGACGTTGTACCCGTTCGTGGCCAGCAATTTTGATAGTTGTTCGCTCCTGCAACAACAAAAAAAAACAGTATTTGTGTGATAGGCAAATCCATAGGGTTTAACATTCTATTCACCTACCATAAGAAATGGCTTGGAGAGGCAACGGCACTGATGTACAGGATATTACTCGTTCCACAGACGCCACTAGCATGCAGCACTATCCAACTTGTGAAATGTATTACCACAAAACGCAATACATAACCCATTTTAAAAATGCAGCACACCTTACATTATCAAACCTAGCGTGTCCCATCGGACGGAAACGTGCAAGACAACTGACAAAGTTGATAGATTGACTGGTGGAGTGAGCTAAGGCCACAGAACGGTAATCAGATTTAGGAGGCAACCCTGGACAAAGTGAAGAGCCACCACTACCACTGAATGCATTTACAGTCATGGGCAAGAATATATGATTGTTATTTATTATGTTGTTGGAAATAAACTATGCTAAACGGTAATATCAATATTAAGGAAAGTAACGCAAAGGAACTATTTAAACAATCTCCAGCTAGAAATGAGCGACGTTCTTATCAACACTTTAAATATCGTTGTACAACCGCACTGACGCACAGTGTATCTTAATTAAGAGACTACCACAGTAAATTGTCCAGCTAAGGATTAACCTTTAATATGCCACGAACAAACCAACGGTTTGTAGGCAAACGAATTGTTCACACAGCATCGTGGAAATGATCATAGATTATAAAATAAAAAATATCACAACGATGTACGATCACTCACAAAAACATGAAGTTGTCTAAGGCGATAATGAATGCACACGAGTTGAATAAGATGTAAAATATCTAGAACTTTGTCGGATCCATGGTTCTTTAAAGGTTAGTGTACATTTTCTTTTCAATGCCGTTCGCTTTCAACTACAGTGCCAACCGTGTTTATATTGGTAATTTTCGTAATGATACCAAATCGGTCGTAACTGTCCCTGCGATGATTTATGACCAACAACAATATCATTGATGCTACAATCCATCTCGAGTTCAACATCGTGATATGCATGTGGTCATGGCAATTTTACCACATTACTCATTCAAAAGTAGAAACGAAAAACTTCTTAGTATGAATTCTGTTTTTCGAAGTTTGTTTAGATAGGCTTTGATTTTTATGCAATTGAACAAAATTTATTTCAGCAACCATTAGATTATTTTATTAAAGTTAAGGTTTTCTTTTTAATACTCGTAACGCCTGCAATCATTGTTATCGTGAACAGATCAGCTTAACAAGGTCCTCTTTTCATTTCCGGCATGCGCTAATTTTGTAGATATTGGATAAACATTCTGGTCCATCGTAATGTTCCGACCATTCTCTTCCTCCAATAACCATCCATCAGCAAACCGCGTTGGTTTGGCACCTTTTATACGCGTGATGTCGCAAAACGACGGGAAAAAACGACGCGGCAGAATCATCAACTTTGGTCAATGCGCAAAAAAAAAAAATACTAGACGCAGTCTAGACGTGGTCGCAAACCGCACAAACGAAGCCGATGCCGTTGTCTAGACTTGTTCCCGAATGGAGGTATGGTGACCGATTCCGGTCAATATAATATACATAAAGTATGAAAACATCCCTGCCATACGTAACGCATTCCAATGAGTGGTGTTCGGTAAGATGTGTTTTTGCGGTATGCTGAAGTACGGAAGTGTACAGATGTGAAAGCATCTTTTGTATAATTTGGAGCATCTGACATATTGTAGGTGGGAATGGCGGCAAAAAGTTGAAAAATGGTCATAAACTTTTTCCACTTTCGGTTTGTATAATTCCAAAATGCATCATCTTCGAAATAGGATGGCAGCCGACAAATGGAAGTTTCAGACATAGGATACGTTTGGAATAAAGTTGCATCGATACATAATTGCTGGTTTTACTGTTAGATTTATTTAAATGGATGAAATGGTCATGTTACTCAATACTAAACTTACCTGACAAATGAAAAACTCTCGACGGTGTAATCGTCACCCCTGGATATTGGGATGAATTTGAGTGCAGATTTAACGAATCCAATAGGTCGATGCCGGGATCTAGTGCACCATCTAGGAGTAAATATAAAAAATACATATATTACATTACTATTTTTATAATATTAAAAACTATTTTATCGTACATCCTCAACATTTTGGGTTTAGTATTTAAACAAAACACATTGCGTGATTTCGCACCGCATATTGAAACCATATGTTACAATCATCTACAACATCAACCTGATTGCTATATTTATTGCATGTTTATTGTTGTGTATACGAGCAGTTTGATTGCAACAAGCGTGTGCAATGGTAAAAGATGAACTAGTGCAATGCCAAAGAGAATTGATATAACTTTACAGCCATGAACTTATTAATTTCTAAGCTCATAGAACCGCAAACAGGAAGGTGCTGTTGCAGAAATGGGATGAAGATTGGTACCATTCGCAATATGACAATGGAAGCTGTTAAAGGAAAGCCGTTTTAAAACGCGCATACTTAATGCTTTAAACCCATTTAAACGTGTTGTTTTAGTTGAATACATACAGTTCAATCAAACGGGCTGTAAGAACAAGCAGCATATAAAACACCTTTACATTCAACACACATATATGCAACAAGCGCCAATAAATGTTACAAACACGTACGGGTACACTGATGCCAACGGCGGCAGGAACACTCTAGGCTCTCGATAAGTGCAAGATTCTAGCCTGAATACGGGCTACAGCGACGACGCCAAAGCGGTCGTTAACAGTCTCGCCAAAACATGTATCCCGCACACATGTACATTCCTTTACCGTGATTTTATTGGTATGATTTATGTCGATCCCATAACGCTTAGGCTACGGTTGGAGATGTACGATTGGCATGTTTTGCTTCCCTGTGCGACACAATGATAATGTAGCCGGGTGAATCGAGATTCCGATTCAAAACAACAGCTTGCATAAACTTTTTGCACAACTTGTTATCTATTATCCCTTTTTCATCATTTTCGAAAGCTTGTAAACTTTTAACATTTTCAATTTACGCTAGCTGCGAATGGTAGAAACAATTTAGATAAAGGTATAATGTACGGGCAATTTACAAGAATATTTTGTTGCATTGCGCTTCGAATATAGAACAGCTTGAACTTGGTTATAGACCAGGAAATATCCACTACCAACTGGTTCCGCATTATGCGCATTCTTTTCGGTTCCGGTTGCGCTCTTCTTACGAAAGTAAAATTGGATCTTCTTGCTACTCAGACGATGCTGTGCTAGACGTAGCAGACATGATAATGCAATGGTGTCTCAACCGGGAAATAAGAGAAAGTTGTATTAATAGAGGCGAAAGAAAACTTCCAACACTACAATAAATCTGTTTATGGTCGCCTTCGGGGCGCCAGTTTGTGTAACTGATACCTCATAGTATCGCGCTACTTTGTAACTTCCGCGTTCTGTGGATGATGATGCTCGCGCCTGCGACGCCTCGTAGTGCGTAGCAACAATAAGCTTGTCGTATTAAGAGAAAACTTTCATTCCGAACGGTTTGTTTCTGCAAACGTTTCGTATACACTTGGCTACACTTCCGCGAGACATTGGTGGTGTATACCATCCGTATGTATGAAAACGATAATTGGACGCTTTGGTTAGATGTTTTAACTATCCATGGGTCATTGAGTTGAAACGTCCCCTTTAAGCGGATCATCCCACATTTCATGATAAAAAAAATTGTATTTGTTGCGAACACTGTTAAGCGTAGAATATTACATACAAATGTTAAGTAATTATTTTACCTATTGATTGAAATGATGGCACTAATACTCTACTTATTTCATATCACAACCTATTGTACCTTGACTTGGACGAGTTCGCTTGTATTACATGTTTCGAACGATTGTTTCGAAGGGCATTAGATTAGTCGAAATGTAATTTTACCAAACACTCGTGTACCAATAATTATTTAAGGTACAATTAATGCACGCGGTGCATACGATTGGTCGAATCGGAATTGTAACAACAGGTCCGGTGGGCAAGTTAATTCGCATCTTGCTCCTTCGCATTTGATCGAATAACGATCGTGCTCACCCCGACGCACAGCTTTCACTCACTCCTTACTCCAGTTGCAATTGTGGTCCTGACGTGTGAAGACCGGGCGCTATTGCTAGCCAATCAACGGCCAATTCGAAGGTAACTTTAAAATAAAGTTGGATAAAATGCAGTGAATGTAGTATAATAAAATGGTGCTTTGTGTGGTGTAAAAATAGCTAAGAGTCTACTGGTTTCGGGTATATGTTCCAAAAAACAGTTTTGTCGTCTCCAATCGATCTTCCATTCGATTCGATCTTAAATTTAGCTGTTGCACTTTCAATTGATCTTAAATTAAGCACCGTTTCGAACAAACAAAATGCCTAAAATATATTTTCAAACTTTTTTCTATCCTGTGCAACGCCAATTATTCTACAATATGTGAATCATGCATGATCTCTAAAATTAAGCGTATTTATTTTTTAAATGCATCCCGACTCATGGGACAATGTGTAGTAATTAAAACTTGCGTATTATGTTTCCCATTCCGCAAAACTTTCGAAAAGATCGGAAGCAGTCGTGTACACATTAGAGAAGCAATGATTTAATAACGATAATTATTTATCAATTAGACATACAAAGCGCCAACTAGATGGCCTACCTTCTACTGTCGCGTAGTTTTGAAAGCAATGCGATAGTATAATTTGCGCTAGGGTAAATGTGGATCTATAACGTAAACACGTTGCATTACATTAACTACCATCAATATCCCATTTGCAATCATGCAAGATGATGCTGCATCGAGAAGCTATAAATTGCTCATTAAATTATGAACGAGTACTAATGGATTCCTGTTTTCTTGTTTTCTGGTCGCAGAAAACAGTTGTATTGATAATCACCTATCTTTCACTTTGATTTACTTTTCACCTGTTTTTCTTTAAACTTTTTATGTAAATCATCATATCAGGGGTAAACTTAAAAATAGTTTATACCAACAATTAGAACAGGAATCAACTCAGTAATTACTTCATTTTTAGATTTTGGTCCCTTCAATACAATTGTTACATGAACTGTCACACACGAACAATTAGAACAGGGTTTTAGTACAAGATCGTTTCATCGTCATCTCGTCGTTTCAGTTCAAAAAAGAAATGAAAATGCCTGCAGCACTGGGCTTGGCCCTTTTTTTGGTCTTCTTTCCGTAAAAATGTTTTTCCTTAAGGTCGCGTATGTATCAATGCCAATAATTTTCAAAAGTTGATTGTATCCGAATTAAACGCTAGTAAGCTGATTGCATAAATCTGAGTATTTATGGTTTTAATAACTTGAAGCTTTGGAACTGGAAATTAAATCATATTTCTTAAAAACTGGCTTAACCCATGAAATGCACGCCATATTAATTACCTTATAAAAATGTCCCCTTTCGTAAGAAAGAGAGACTTAACTTGAGTGCCAAGTGATGGTGGTTTTACTGCACATTCCAATGTAGTCATAAGTTGCTGGTACCTTCACAAATGAAATGCGACAGCTCTATTTTCTATATTCACAGGACCAGTTGGTATTGTAAAATATATTAAGGATTACTGTACAATATATTCGGGACTGCTTTGTAGGAGATTAAATGAATAATTTAATTTTAATTTCTCCTATCCTGTTGTACCCCTCGCCGCAATGTCTGTTTCAATATTTAAAGATCATTGCAAATTATATCAGGTGTGAAAGTCGCCGGTACTGACGGCTATAAGAGCTGGCGCCGGTTAAATGAACTCATTTGCCTTACAAATTGCGTGATTCGTGATCAGTTTAATATCTACAATTCAAATCAGCGGATCGAAACCCTCTGCTAGCGAGCTTATTCTCATTCGAAAGATAAAAATTCTTTTCCAAACTAGCTAACCTCGGATTGACAAACCACACAAAATCGGTAAAGTCAATACGAATTTTAAGTTAAGGTGGTGTATTATAGTTTACCCTAATGTTGAACTTACTATTTTACTTTAAATTATATATATTTGTTATACTATTTAACATGTTTTAGAAATAACTTTCAATTATTTAATCATAGAATAA